>OX596381.1:156136136-156363636 GCA_951394425.1 Tipula unca | reverse complement strand
TATATATATATATATATATATATATATATATATATATATATATATATATATATATATATATATATATATATATATATATATATATATATATATATATATATATATGTATATAGTAGCCATTTCACGCGAAATCAGACCAAAAATAGACATTTACGGAGGCAAGGTGTCCAATTATTTTGAAATTCATAATTTGGTTTTGTCCGAAACTCGAAAGTAATCGAATCTATAAATTCGTGTATTTTATGTCAGATTTACACGTGTAATAGCTCATTGGAAAGACAATTTTATATACTTTCAAATAAGCTTTTTAAACTATGGTGTTAACGTACAATATATCTTTTAAATTTCAAATAGTCTTTTGCTGAAAAATCGAACTACTCCCCGTTTTTTTTTTCATCGTAAGGCACTTGAAAATGCCAACAAGCCATTTTATATAATGGAGACTCGACGCGCTCGAGTTTTATATAATAAAACGTCATAGTTAAGGTGGATTTTAACATTTCAGTACAATTATTAATTCCATCGACAAGCTGCGATGTGGTTGTTACCAATGGGGACACAGCAATTGTAATCGTGAGTTCCCTTAAAGGCTTTTACTGAATCAAAATTTGTTACTAGTCATCTTCTGTACTCTTGATTTGTACAAACCATGACTTGCCTTGTATTGACACAGTTGGTAGAGGTTCTGTTTGTTTTTGTACTCTTTTTCGTTCATAAAGAGTGGAGTTTGTTGTATATTCGACGGGATGCATTTTTGCCTATATCATATTTCGTGGTTAATTTGAAACTTTTTTATTACAACCAGTAGGTAACTTCCAGGCGAACTAGGACATGCATTTCTCATTGTTCATTACCTTTTCATCAGTGGCTTAATCAGATTTTTAAATGGAACACTGGAATTATTTTGAGCAAACATATATAACACCATGAATTCAAATATTTAATTGATTAAATTTGATTTCCTTGAATTTGAAAAATTTATAAAATGAAAGATTATACTCGTCAACAAAATTTTGTAACAAGGAAGGTGCTTAGTAATTTTGAAAAACCTATCTACCCTCACATTACAAAACCATATTTATTTTAATTCGATCTTAACATGAAATTTCCGTTAGAAGAGATTCAATATGACCAACACAAATAAAATTTGTGTAGATTTTAAAGTTGTTGCCCTTCTTTTACGATTACTGCTTGGATATACAAAATTCTGTTTTTTTTTGTGAATGGGATAGTAGGGATAGGCAAAATCATTATGTTAAGAAAAACTGGCTCAAAAGAGAATTTCTTACTCTAGGAGAGAAAAATTTTAAGAATGCCCACTAGTACAACCTGATGATGTATTTTTATCTCTACATATAAAACTAGGCCTTATGAACAGTTTCGTGAAAACACTGGATCGGGATGGTGCTGCATTTTAATACTTAAAAAATATATATCCCAAAACCAATGACGTCTTCAAATTTTTGTTATCAAATTTATAGGTAAATTCGTTAATAAACAGGTGCGAGCTTGTTAGATAATAGGAACAGTTACTTGGTATATGCATGTAGTTTTTTATTGCTTTTATAAGTATTATAAAAAGATAATTTTTAAGCACATCTATTGCGGGTTTAAGTCAACTATCTGCCGGTTTTATGTTGTTACACAGTCAACACCCCAATGACCGAAACTATAAAAACTCAATCACTAAAGTTGAGTTCGACCTCGCGAAAGGTAAGGTTAGGTGGCCGCTTTTTACAGCACACTTAGACGGGCGATGGTCCGTTGTGATACCACATGTATATTCACACACACACATTCATTCAACTCATTCACCCTCATTCACACAAGTACAGTTTACCACCTGCGCAATGCATAGCTAAATGTCACCCTGTATAGTGACATGGACGGGTCGGTTCATGAGTTCTAAATTCCAACGGTCATAGATGTTTTACAGTTAGATTAATCATCTCCCCGTAATCGGAATGAGATGGAAAATCCCTTTTTTCATCCCGCCTTTGTTGGGATTCGAACCCGGTACCTCCCAATCCAAACGTCTCAGCTTTAGCCTCTGCGCTATTTGCTTGGTCCAAGTTCATCATATAACCAAAAAAGTTCATCCATTTCCCCACTTTCAAGTTAAAATATTTTTTATCTTACGCTTGGGTAAATATCCGACCTCGCGAACTCACCTTAAAGAAAAATTATAGGTTTTAATTGGTAATTCTACTGAAATGCTAAATTACACCCTAACTTGCTATGACGTTTTATTATATAAAAAAGTCGAACGCGCCGAGTCTTCATCATGCAAGATGACTTGTTGGGAAGGTATTTTCACAGGCTTTACAATGAACATAAATAAAAATAAAACGGGGAATAGTTCAATTTTTCAACTAAAGACTATTTAAAACTGAAATTTAAAGGATATATTGTGCACTAACACCAAAGTTTAAAACGCTTATTTGACTGTTTTTCCAACGAGCTATTACACGTGTAAATCTGACAAGAAATACTTAAGATACACGAGTTTAAAAATGTCAACTTTCGAGTTTCTGAGAGTAGAAATAAATTATAACAGAACTCCAAAATAACCAACCAAAAGCAACAGTTAACAATAGTGTGCATCAAGAGGTTTCATATCCAAGTATCCTTAAGGGTACCACTCCTAAAATGCAAGCCTGTGAAGAAGGAAACATTGCAGCAACTTTAAGCAGTTAACTAACATGATGCAAAGCTTCATTAATGACGCAGAATCTGAACACGTTGATGCAGATAGAACACGTTGATACAATCAAAAATGACTGTCCTCAAAGTAACCGTATGGAATGCAAATGGCCTAGAACCACATAAAGCAGGGGTTCAAGCATTCCCCACTGGGCACAATATTGACCTAATGTTAATATCTGAAACACACTTCATGAAAAATAACTATTTCAAAATTAATGGGTACTCTGTATATGCCACGAAACACCCAGATGGGAAAGCACATGGAGGCACAGCTGTACTGATAAAAACAAGATTAAATCACTATGAATTTATGAAATATGAGAAGGAACATATCAATTCAACAAGCATCTGTATACAGGAGTGATCTGGAAACTGTGTCATATCAGCAGTGTACTGTTCTCCAAAACATGCTACAAAAAAACTGCAGTTCATGGATTATTTCAGCCAGCTATAGGTAATAAATTTCTTGCGGGGAGTGATTTCAACACCAAACACACTCAATGGGGTTTCCGATTAACATCGCCGAAAGGCAAACAACTTTATGAAGCTATAGAAGAACAGTCCCTGGATTACTTATCTGCCAGTCACCCGACGTACTGGCCCACAGATAAAAAGAAAGTTCCTAATTTAATTGAGTTTTGTGTAACTAAAGGCATTCCACGTAGGTACATATGCTAAGGCCACCGACTGCTCTGATCTGTCCTCTTTGTCTCACTCACCTGTAACTGTAAGAGTGAGCACCGGCGTCCTAAGAATAGAAACGCCAAATCGGCTTACAAACAAGCAAAATAATTGGGATCAATATAAGGGGCTATTCGAACAAAATTGTGTACTGAATATACCTCTTATCACACCAGCAGATATTGATGCGGCGGCAGAAAATCTAAAAAATGTCCTGGCATTATCAACTTAAAAGGCTACACTTGTCTTAAATAGTACTGAAAAAGTTAAAAACTGCCAAATAATATACAGGAAAATTCGCCGCCGATGGCAAGAACCAAAATCACCGTTGTTGAAATGGAAATTAAATCGAGCTATTAAGACACTAAAATTTGCACCAAACAAAGAAATTAATAACTACCAAATGGATGATGGTTTGTCCTTCAAACTCATAAAATATAATTGGAAGAAATTTAAGAATATGTACAATTAAAAGTTGTATTAGTCCAAAAAAGGCACCAGGGCATGATCTTATTACCGGAAAAAACGCTTCTAATTAACGAAATTGAAACCAGTATTAGAAAAACGGCATATTATTCCAGACCAATTTGGGTTCCGAAACCAACATGGTACCACAAAACAAGTACACAGAATTGTAAATGCAATCAAAAACACCTTCGAGGAAAAGAAATATTATTCCTCTGCCTTCTGGGACATTGCACAAGCCTTTGATAAAGTTTGGCATGATGGGCTAACATACAAAATTAAATTACTTCTACCGAAGAAATTTCACTCAGTTCTGGGAAACTATCTCCTTCAAAGGCAGTACATGGTTAAACAAAATAATGCAACTATTTGTTGAAATGATATTAACGCAGGTGTTCCACAAGGCAGCGTTCTAGGACCAATATTATACCTGCTGTATACAGCTGACTTACATTCACTTACGTCACATTCACGCTGGTGGAATTAAACGTTATAATATTCCTCAACAAACAAAGGTCATCAAATACTTAGGCTTGCACCTGGATAGAAGGCTACCGTGGAAGAATCACATTGAAGCAAAGCGCAAACAAATATAAATAAAATTTTATAAAATGTACTGGTTGATGGGAAGAAAATCTCAGCTGTCGTTAGACAATAAAATTTTATTGTACAAAGTGATAAACCCATATGGATGGTTGGAATTAAAGCTATTAAAAAAACTATTAGAGAATTCAGTTCGAAATATTACTGAAAACACATCCCAATGAATTGGTCAGGAATATATTAAAACAGATTTAGGCGACTGAGAAGAGCAGATCCACTTGGACAGATGAACCTGTAAATATATTAAATGTTTAGGTTTTACATATAAATGTAATCTAAATTAATTAATTTCTGAAAACTAATAACAAGTATTAACGTTGGTTAATACTTAAAATATGTAATCATTTTAGCTTAAGATTTGAATACTTCTTGTTAGTTTCTTTTGTAGAAAGATTCAAGAAAAAAATATTTTCAATTATTCTTAAAAAGATTTAAATTTTCAAGAACTTTTTGGTAATTCCTTGTAAATATTTGTTTAAGCTAATGCTTTAATTGTATACCATTGAAATCGACTGTCATTTTATAATATATTTATCGGGCGTTCTCCTAAATTTAAATTTAATTCATTCATCATTCCATATAAATAAAATTTCTTAACGAATTTAAAATTAGTTTATTTACGATTTGTAACAGTTTTCCGAGAACTCAAAAAACTCGTCACAGACTTTCCAGTGATTTTTTTCCAGACAGCATTATTTCGGCCGGCTAGGTTGCAGTGGTTGGGGGGGTTATTTCCTGGATCACTGGTAAAGCTTGAAAATGATGTTATAATATAAAAGGATGTTGTTCGTAAAGGTCAAGGAATTACAGCTTCATCACCAATATATAATTTCGCGTTTAGTAACTCATGTTAACTTATAAAAAAAAACACACGGAGTTTAATTATTGATATTTAATCTATATACAAAAATTAATTTATTCAACAAAAAAAATATTTGTGTATGACAACTATTTATGTATATGCAAACAAAAAAAATTTAATTTACTAATTATATTACAATTAAAAGTATCCAAAAAGAAAAAAAAAATATATTACAAACCCTACACCCAAAACTTAAATTTAAAAAAAAACTAAATAAAAATATGTATACATTTTTAATAAAATTTTGAGAAAATTTAAAGTTGCGGATCCGATATGATCATTCATTGATGTAAATGAACGACGTTCGAAACGACGATTTTAAACCACGTTCCCAATTAATATATCTCGCGCGGTTATTATTATTTTCATTTTTTATTTGTATTCTTATTATTACGATTATTATATTATTATTATTATATATATAGATAATTTTATCTTTAATTATTAATTATCAAATCTTAATTCATACTATTATAATATCATATTATTTAATTCACAGATATGGAACTGTCTTTATAATCGAATCACAAAATCACTTTTTCGTTAGTTTTTTTTTTGATTCCATATTGATACCTAACACCAGTTTTATATCAATCACATAAATTTTTTTTTACAGTTCTTAAATTTATATATTAAGACAGTTAACTTATAATTTTTTTTTTTTAACTTATTACGTATATTATTATTTTATTATTATTATTATAATTTTAACATTTTGTACTATTGTTTTATGTTTTACTTCCAAAGTACCAAAAAAAAATTGCAAGTTATATCTTTTTTTCACATTAACTGCAATTAACAACTGTGTGTTTTGCAAATAAATTATTTTTTTTTTATTTTTGGCCACTTAAACAGGTCATCATCAACCAACTAACTTTTTTTTTTTTTTTTTGTTTTTTATCCATCATCAATACATAATATAATTATAATCTTAAAATATAATGTTTGTGTGCATATACATAGATAATCGTCAGTACATTACAGTCATAGAAATAATTATACATATATTTATATCTCCTTCTATTTTAGTACAATAATTAATTTATATTTATAAGTGGCACTTGCCACAGATTCACATTTAATATGATTCAATTTCAAAAATATTATACAACAATATAATCCTGGAAACTTCTCCAAAATATATTTAAAACAATAAAACTTTAAAGTTTTCAATTTATGTTTAACAATCGTTCATAGTAATAAATTTAAAATTAAAATCAAATAGTTTTTAAATAATAATAAAACGAAATTTAATTGAGTTAATCAATTTTAAATAAAAACAAAAAAATTGGTACGTATACATAAAAATCTATTTTTTTAATTTTATTCTCTTTAAAAAATAAGTTATTTATATATAGTTAGTGTCGTCGTCTTATTAAATTATTTAATCAACAACAACGAAACTTTATCTCAAAAATATATTATAATAAATTAGATAAAAAATTGATAATTCTTTTTTAAAATTATTATTTATTTTAAAAAAGAATTATCAATTTTTTATCTAATTTATTATATTTTTGAGATAAAGTTTCGTTGTTGTTTTAAATTCGATTTAGTCGAATGAAGAAAAGTTGGTGTGTGCTACTTTAAGTTTAAAAAATAAATAAAAAAAATTTCTTACCAGTTGTTGAATCAATGAATTATTAGTCTAATCGATTTATTCTTTTATTTCGTTTCAGGTAAACATAAGTTTATGATTCGATTTGGTGTTGGTTGTTTGGTGGGTACTTTTATTTTATTTTTTTTATATTTGCGAAAACTATTGATAAACCATAATATAAATGGAAAATTCAATCAATTGGATGATTTTTTGCTCGAATCATTTAATAATCATCGGAAAAAAATTTGTACAGAATAATTCATCATATATAAACTTAGCTGGAACTGAATGATGTAGCAATTATAAGATTTGATTTTCTCAAAAATGATTAATTGCGTAATATTGTGTGTTTTTATATAGAATTATAAAGGTCAATCAAGTTTTAGTTCAAAAATCATTTATTTATATAAGAATATCTCGATTATCATCATGCGGCTATCTTAAACTTATTGATTTTAATCCGTTATCCACTCATATGTAGAATAATATTGGATCGACAAATGATATAATGTTCATATATGTATGTATATGTTTATACATTAAAATTATTCAAATTACAAATATTGATTATTTTAATCTTTAATCAAACGTTTCAAAATATAAATAATTAATAAAAATAACATTAATGTTTGTGGCCATGATTAAAATAATATTATAGAATATTCAATTATTTGTTTTCGAATACATAAATATGTTCGTATTTAAATTTTATTTTATTAAAAAACATAAAAATTAATTTAGTTTATATTTAATATGTAATAATAATTATAATTTTGGGATATGTTAATCGAAAAACCCCATTTTTAATTTATTTCATTTATTTTCATTGAATGGCAATTTTAATCGTCGAAATGGTAAATTTGCCGATTAGATTTTGGATTAAACATTAATATTGTGTATGTATTGTGTTGTCGAATATCACATATCGAAAGGAAAGTACATACACATATATATATACGAGTATAGAATGTGATTTTGTTAACCTATCACCAACAACTCTTAATTGCAGCTATCAAAACAATAAAACTTTTAATTAAGATTTCATGTCAAGCTGCGCCGTTATTTTAAGAACTAAATTGTAAAATTCTCTGATAAAATGTATTTTGAATGTTTACTATATATTATTAACGATAGTTTGCACATAAAAAAGTTCACGAGAAAAGTTTTAACGAGAATAAAATTACAAAACTGGCCATAAACATAAGTCGTATATAAAAGTTAAAATATGTTACGTTTTGCAAAAAATTTGTAGCTGCAATTGAAAAGTTTTAACTAGTCAATGGTAAAAATCAGTATTAAATGAAGAGATAAACTATTAAACCATAAAAGCATCTTTAATTTATTTATAAAATTTCGTTATATTATATTGATATTATGAAATAATGATGATTACTCCACAACGTAAAACTTTATTTCAAGGTCATGTTCAAGTTCTGATGTGTGCATCACATGACTTTATCATGCAAACGTATCTACAAGGCGATTCATTTTTCGTTGCTCAGCAAATATCGCTGGATTATCTGGAGACAATTACTCTATGTCAAATCCGGATTTATTAGAGCCGTTAAACCTAGCAATAGAGAATAGTTTAAATTCCTAAAAAACCACCTGAACGTAATTTAGAATAAATAATACGTTTCATTTGATATATCACATGACATAACCCAAATTTTAAATGTTGATCCATCATCCAGCATTTGTGGCCCAGGTGGTTTTTTGAAAAATTCTCTATCCTCTAATTCATTTCTTCAAAACTCCACGAATACATGTGAAATACACGTTATCTTTTTTTTTTTAAACAGACATGTGAATATCTCAAATTATCTTGGCTAGTTTCCTGCTTTTTAACACAAGGATGTTATATAAATTAAACACACATACAGACGTTTTTCAAAAATGGGCCATTCAGATTCAGGGGACACAAAAAAAAATCTGAGAAACAATTACAATACTTACAATACTTTATCCTTCTTTGCTTGTATTTATTTTATAATATGTTTCTGAACGACACTTCAGCATTTCTTTGTAGGGCTTATCTTTTCCAATTTTTGAGGTTAATAAGTGTTAATTTATAAAAGGTGTTTTTTTAGAGGTTCACAACTTTGAGTTGGCAACACTGCTTTATTTGACCACCCATTTAACAGCTGATAGTTGCTTTTTGTTTAGTTTGGTTTGACATTTCATTATGGATAGCTTACTTCAGAGCAACGCTTGCAAATTGTTGAAATTTGTTATGAAAATACTGGTTCTGTTCGTCAAACTTATCGTGCACTTCGTCCATTTAATGGCGTACATAGTCGTCATTCAGAGCGGCTAATTCGAATAACAATATATCGTTTTCGGACCACGTTTACACTGAAGAAGCTGTAGCCGCTGTACAGGAAATCATTGAAGAAGATCCAAATCAATCAATTTGTCGCCGTTCTCAGCAACAGGGGTTGTGTCCTTCCTCTTTATGGAAGATTTTGCGAAAGGATCTTGGCTAAAAAGCTTTCAAGATTCAACTTGTGCCGGAATTAAAGCCAAACGACCATCGTATGCACTGCCAATTCGGCGAATGGGCTGAAGCACAAATTGATATTGATGTTGAATTTCCATTCAAAAGTTTGTTCTCCGATGAAGCCCAATTTTGGTTGAATGGGTATGTAAACAAGCAGAATTGTCGTATTTGGAGTGAATATAATCCATAAGCTTTTGTCGAAACACCATTACATTCATTCAAAAACGATGATGGTCAGAATGTTACTGTCAATGTTGAGCGGTATAGGGACATGATTAGACATTTGTTCGTACCTCGATTAGCTGGCATTAATCTTGCTGATATGTGGTTCCAACTAGACGGAGTCACATGCCACACAGCGCGCGCTACTATTGATTTACTCAAAGAAACTTTTGATGAAAGAATAATTTCGCGTAATGATCCAATTAATTGGCCAGCAAGATCGTGTGATTTAACCCCGTTGGATTATTTTCTTTGACGTTATGTAAAGTCACTTGTCTACGTCGGTAAACCAGAGCCAATTGAACACCTGGAAATTAACAATCGAAGGGTTATTGGCGAAACACGGCCGCAAATGCTGCGAAAAGTTTGTGGACATTGGTGTTCCAGATTGCGCCTTGTACGCGCCAGCCGTGGCGGCAACATCACCGAAATCACATTTAAACATCAATGTCATAAAATTTTCTATCCAATAAAGCCCGTTTTATTGATATTAAAAATATATGTCTTTGTTTTACTATGATTTAAACTGGTGCAACTCCATAAAAAACACCCTTTATTAATATTGCCATTGTTCAATTCGCTTGGTCAATCAATGTTCTCAAGATAAAAACGAAAGTTGGCTGTGTCCACTTTTTTTAAAATTATAATAGAACTGTAGATTAATGTGTTTATCATTGGAGCCTTGAAATATCAATAGTATTTGTATAGATTTGTGATGAACATCATTAACCATAAAAGGTGCTGTCGAATCATTAATTCTGAATAGAAAAGGAGCATTGGTGAAAATCAGATCAAGAATTATATTCAGTTTATTATGTAGATTACAGATTTGGTTAAGATTTATATCCAAAACGGTGTCTATGAAAAGGCATTCCGTATCTCAGCACACATTGAGCGGTAACACAGCATCCACGACCTCGTCTTAAGTTCAGTTGATAAGTGGGAAATTAAAATCCCCCGTAAGTAATATGAAATTAGATGACTTTGCAGAGTTGTAGATTTCTATGGTGTGCATGTATATGTACAATTGATCTACCATTTATTGCCAGTTTAACAAAGAGATGCTAAATAGTGGAATTTAATAATTCAATTAATACGCTCGGTATTGATGCATCGGCAGCTTGATTTGTTGATCGATCTCATCTGTAACCACATATTGACTTGGGAAGAATTCCAAGCTAAGAATTTCCCTATAGAAGGATGTCTCGATGATAATATAAATTGAATGCAGTATTTTACATAAAATTTTGATAATGAGATGCCTTTGGAGGACATTTTGTTTACATTCTGGTAATAGATGGATGTAGGTTTTGAAATTGAATTGCTTCGAATAGGTTTTAAACTGGCATGATCCGGAGTTAATGGTCGAGTATTAACTACTGGTTAACTATACTAACTAACGTGAGATTCAAAAAATGTTGGCAACGAGTTCTCTTACGAAAAGTTCACTCGACCACATTGTGGAATGCAATGCGGTTTTAAATTGATTTTTCGGCAGACTTATACGAAAAGATGTGTAGTCATACACTTGCCCATGCCGTCGGTTCTGTGAAATTTCAATGCATATCAAGACGCATTTTGAATTTTATTAAATTTTCGATTTGTGATTGATTATATTATCAATTCTATATTTATATGATCAATTCTATACTCCTCCATTTTAGAGGAACTATAACTTGAGCCTGCATGTTGCTCATATCTGTGTAGGTACCGGATGAGAAAAAAAAACTTATGGTCTAGTTTGGGATCTTGCTGGCAACAACTACCAGCAATATACCAGCTCTCGTTGATTGCCGCTACACAAATAAATGTAAATAACTTTTCAAAGGAAATTAAAATCGAAGCAAAAATACTTTGGCCAAGCTTTTCTAGGAACGGCTATTTTCTCATAGCGAGGGAATTTAGTATCCTATATTGACCTCCACAACGCGAGCGCTAATAATTTTATATTAATCTTTATAATTTTATGTTCCTTTTATCGTTCGAAACTTGGAATTGCCAGCTACATAAATTAAAATCGAAGAAAATACCGTTCAAGCTACTGCATTATTGGGATCGACTATCTATAAAGGTTTATGTTCTGAACCGCGCATCAAATATTCTAGGACGTGCCCATGAATATTGTTCAATATTTTATTAGTTGGTGACATGGTTCTCTCTCAATCTGATCCAGAAAAGAAGCATCTTATGATGAGTTTTTTACGAGATATTAAATGTTTTAGATGATGAGACTGTGAAATCATACAGGTGTTTTTGACATGGTTGTCATTTTAGAAGTTTGGTTCCCTACTATGGCTTTCGCCTACTATTTTCGACATCTACCGTTTTCCTATAGTAGGAAAAGGAAGAAAACGGTAAACAATAGTTAATTTATAATATCGTTTTCCCTTTACGTCCTATGCCTACCATAGGAAAACTTGACGTTCGAAAATACTAGGCGAAAGTCATAGTAGCGCCCCTGCAAGATTATTTAATGATTATATTTTAACCTTGTACCCTTACTCTCTACCTTTCAAACAATGTATCGCTCACTATTTTAGTCAACGTAGAGTGGAGCACGGTGAGCAAACGTAGGTACGGGAAAGTCTGAGATCGCAAAGTAAGAGGTGAAGCTCATACTAAATTACTATTATTTTTTTTTTTTATATATTTTATTTATGATAACAATAAATTTTTGAAACAGCGTTTGACTCTGACAATATAATAATAAAGCAGTCCTATGTGTTCTTTCCATAAAGTGTGGTTTAGGTTGATTTTGCATTATGCGGAGCATTCTGGTAACTCAAAAGGTTTTAGCCTTTTGAGTTTTCTTATGATATCCTCTTGATGAAGTAGTCTTACAGCTTCGATGGTAGGGTGATATTGCCTCTCCTAGTATTTGAGCACACTTCTTTATTTCACTTACGACTGTATCTATTCCGATCTCTATGAAGGTCACTATTACGAGTGTACCAAGGGGTGTACTTTATTTTGAAATCGTTGAACTTTGCTGGTTTTGGTGCTTCTCCATATTTGAATAACCCATATGTCCAGACCGACTTGAGCGCTTGTTTATAAAGCATAAGTTTATTATGAATGGATAACTGAGTGTTTCTACGAATTAACCAGTACATTTTTCTATATTTTAATTTAAGTTCTTCTGCTTTCTGTTTCACGTGTAATTTCCACATTAACTTTGCATGAAGGTTGATACTAAGGTATTTTACTTGATTTGCATGTGGTACAGGAATTTTATTGAGAGTCACAAGTAGTGATTCTATTGATCTGTTAGTGAAGTTAATGTGAGTAGACTTCGATTCATTCACTTTAATTCTCCACTTAGCTAGCCAATCTTGTAAATTATTTATGGCTATCATGTAGTTTGAATGTGACTTCACCGATTGTGTCACAAACAGCTAGAATTGCAGTGTCATCTGCAAACGTGGCGGTAGTTGTATTATTTGTCTGCGGTAAGTCGCTTGTAAACAGTACGAAAAGGAATGGCCCTGAGACACTCCCCTGCTGGACTCCTGCTTTAACTTTTTTTATACTGGAGTGAACTCCTTCCTATTAAACTATAAAGTATCTTCTTTCCAGGTACGACTTTAGCAGTTCGCAATCCTCAAATGGCAGAGTTTTCTCCAATTTAAATATTAAACCATCCATCCAGACTTTGTCAAATGCCTGCGCTATGTCCAGAAAAATTGTTGTTCCTCTAAGAATTTTTCTATTAAATCTGTTATTATATATGGGCTTGATCGATTGTGGAGTGTTTCTCTCTAAATCCAAACTGATGGGACGGAACAGCTCTTGATTTTACTATTTCTGGTTTAATTCGTTTTAATAATAGTCTCTTAAACCGTTTTAATATAATTGGAACAAGTGATATTGGCCTGTACGAGATTAATTCACGTGGTGGCTTTCCTGGTTTAGCTATTATTATTACTTCCGCAAATTTCCAAGATAAAGGGACATAACGGAGTCTGGAAAAAGCATTAATTATGTCCGATATTCTTATAATAGCTTTATTAGGTAGTTGTTTGAGAATAAAGTCACATCCTGGTGATTTTTTAAGTACTACATGGTTCTTTATTTCTGGTTTCACTTCTTTAGCATTAGTTAATGGAATTTCCTGTCTCAGGATAGATGAATGGTTTTCAATCAGTATATCCCGTTGATTAAGTGTTTTTAAATTGGGTTGAAACGTACGGTCGAACTTTCTGCTTTTTCTTCTTTGGTTTTAGCCAGGCGACCATTATTTGTTCTTATTGGTGGTATGTGCATAACTGGCATTTTCAAATGTTTCGTTGCTTTTCACAATGAATAATCACTATCTTTATCGTACGTGAGAGATTGTAGATATGAATTTATTGATTTATTTTTCAATTCTCGTATTTCTCTGCGTATTCGTTGTGTTAAATTAAGGTAGTTGGGTAGCATTTGTCAGCTATTTTTTTGTTTGTTGTCTTACTACTTTTCCACGCTGCTTGCTGTATATCTTTGACGAGTTTTTCCACCTGCTGTTCTAATGTTTCTTCTGATGAAAGTTGTGTGTTTAAAATTATGCTTTTGTTTAGTTCATTCCTAAAATTATTCCAATCAGTATATTTATTTGTTAACATTGGCTATTTATCATTTGTAATTATTGCTTCATTTATTATCATTAAAATAGAGGAGTGGTCAGATGTGGAGTCAAATCCTTCAGGCACTTGTACATATATAATCAACCGAGATTTTTCTGGTTATAAAGAAGTCAATTAGGTATAGAGTTTTATTTTGATCGCTGGGCCAATAAGTTGGTTTTCCAGTAGAATACCAGTTGCAGTTGTATTTAATTATTGCTTGATGAAGCTCTTTCCTGTTTGCTTTGTTAAGCGTTTAAGTCACCCCCGATTATGTGAATTTTTCACTTAACTGAGGAATCAGTTAAGATTTTTTAACTACTTCTATTCATATGGAGTATTTCGCTGATTGCATAAATATTTTTAATGTCTTCTGTTGTTTCAAAAGATAGCATATACATAACGGTGTTTTGTCACCTCTTTTTAGCAACTGTGTAACTTCGTTAATTTTGTAACGTTTCTCCAAAAAATACTCTCTTATCTATTCTGGTTTGCATGAAACGTGTAATTTTTTAACAATGACTTTGGTTTGCCTTGTCTGCTTATCTTCGTAGGCACTTATTTAACGCTGAAGCTTGAAATTTTATTGCTGCGTCCATGATGTTTCTGATACTACGATAATTATTGCAATTAGATACTATAACTGGAGGTGACCGATGCACTTTTAACTCCAGTTGTATATTCTTACTTCCGGTTGAGAGTTTTTTACTTGATTGTTTCTGTTTCGATGAAACCTGAGCTTTTTGTTCCTGTTGTACATTCCTACTTCCGGTTGGAAGCTGCCCAATTGATTGTTTCAGTTCGGGTGAAACCTGTGGTGATTTACTCATATTGCGTTTCTTATTTTTTTTTTGTTACGGTTAACTTCTTATTTTCTCGCTGTAAGTTTTTGAGATCTTTGTTTAGATTTAATATTAACTTTTCAATTTCGTAAATCTTATTACGCAGTTCTGGGTTATACCTTTCCAAGGTGTTCGTTAATGGTGGTGGTGATCTTGCTACCCTGCGTTTTTGTCCAAATGGGTTGGGTTGCCTAATTTGTGGTTTTGTAGATTTGTCAGCTGCTTAGCTGGGTTACCACCTGGGATACAATTACCTGCATTTGTTGTAGTCATTGTTTGTTTTAATGGTCATGGAGCATCTACCACTCTGACCAGTCGGTTATTCCTCCGTGTCTTGGACGCCAGAGCCTCGTTAGTTACCTAGCAGAGGGCACCACGTGCAGGTGAGGATGACATTTCAGCTGTTTGTGGACCATTTAACTTAAGTCCCCTTTCCCACCCACCCACTGAATTATAAGACGTTTTATGTCAATAAATCAAATGTCCACGCGTTTGTAAGAACTGCTATTTTCTCTCTTTTCTATTAGAGTCTTAAACTGAATCGCAATGAGAAAATAACCGTTTTTACAATACGACTTTAATTTCTTTACAAAAGATCCCAAAGCCGATACATTTTTTTAAGTTGTTACCCAAGTCTGGGATGAATTGTTTTACTTTGTTGTTTAAACTTTTTATTGTCTCGTGAAATTGTGTCGCTTGATAATGAAATGAAACCAACTGGTGGTTCTTACGATATATCTGCTCAAGTATATGTATATTATGTAATCTGTACTCAAACTATAACACTTTATTAAAAAAAAAGAAGTTTTGCGTGTTTTACTATACATATTCATAAAAATGTTAACTATACACTATATAAGTAGATATCTGACGACATTGAGATATAACAAAATATATCACTTTTATCGAATTTTATATTCGTAAAACACTGTATAATGGACTTTAATTTTTGGGACGCGCTTTTAATGTTCACATTATGGTGTGGTAAAAATAAATGTATGTGTAAAAATTAATTTTCATATATAACCGCGCTTTTCCACCGCATTATCAATACATACGAGTATATGTAAATATACATACATATGTATCTAATATAATATAACGCCCAATTAATTAATGCCAAACATTTCCGAGGAGGCCGGTGTGTATGTGTACTGTTTTATTTAATTTATTAAACATACATGTATATTATTTAAATAAATATTTATTTATTCCCAATTTTTTTTTCATAATTTTTAATATTCATTATAACATTTTATAATAGTATAGCTTTATAAGTACACAAAACAAAAATAATGTATTTTCAAATTATGTATTCACATAAATTAATATAAACAATTAAGAATCAAAAAAAAAAAAAAAAATATTTAAATTAAATGATATAATTTATAATTTTATTTTAATTATTGTTTTTAATATTATTATTATTATTGTTATTACCATTATTATTATTATTATATTTATATAATATATATATATATATATATATATATATATATATATATATATATATATATATATATATATATATATATATATATATATATATATATATATATATATATATATATATATATATATATATATATATATATAAATAACCAGGTTTTTGTTTTATTTTGTAAAAATGAATTATTGTTATTACAAACAAGATTTTATTAAATCTTTTTGCACATTTAATTGAATGATTAAAAATATTTGAATTTATGTATTTTATGTATGTACATGCATATATAACGTATATATGTATGTATATAATGTATTTATGCTGACACAAGATTTATTTTATATCTCTATGTGAAAAATTAATTAATTAAATTCTGAAGTTAATAATATATATGAATAATTTTTCAAATTAATTATGCTTCGTTCGGTCTTATACTCGTATTTAAATATACAGAAGTGACTTGAACTTAATTTTTTATTTTTTTGTTACGTTTAATAAGTTATTAGTATTACGAATTATATAGTTTTTGTTTATATGGGAGTCTTGATACACTCAGATTAGCATAATTACAAAAAAGTTTATGCAAATTCGTTGTGCTGCTGTTATCTATCACTCACAATCAGTTATCACACGGTTCATCAGAATTCTGACAGATTTTTTACGAATGTATTATTGTTATTGTGTTGTACATGTATCAAAAAGACGTGACGAGAAATTGTTAACATGCGCACCAACACCCTTTTTTGGGGCAAATAAATAGCTTCAATGTAGCTATACATAACTCAGTATATGTACATTAATATTATTAATCTACTTTTTATGTACATATTATATATTTGCTCATATATACACATATATATATATATATATATATATATATATATATATATATATATATATATATATATATATATATATATATATATATATATATATATATATATATATATATATATATATATATATATATATATATATATATATATACATATATATTTATATATATATATATATATATATATATATATATATATATATATATATATATATATATATATATATATATATATATATATATATATATATATATTTATATATATATATATTTATATACATATACATATGATGAATTTAAACTTTGTTTGGTGTCGAATAATTACTGTTCAGACGTGTTTTGTAATTTCTCACTTTAGATACTTTAGATTTCATTTACACGCATATTAAGTAGAAAGGCAATCGATCTTTTCAGACTGGTTTTTCTAATAATATAATAAGTATATATGTACATACAACAAAAAATATTCTGTGGAATCTTATAGCCCTAAAGAAAAACAATAATATTACATACAACGTATATTACGTCAACAAAACCTTAATCTTTCATATAACAAAGGAACACATCTATATATAAATACGATATGTTGTCAAAATAACTCCCACTATGTCAAAAAGATAAAAAATAAATTTTGTTAAAAAGAATTCTGTTTTTACAAAATCTTAAATAGTTGTGTGTTGAAATGAAGACCAAACCAACATACAAACATTCATCATCACCTACCGTCAAAATAAAAATATATAAAAAATTTCACCCACACGCAAAATATGTTTTAAAAAAACAACAAAAAAACTATCCATGAAATTTATTACTCACACATCATAATTCTCTGCTTTTCGTAAAGTGGAAAAACTCAACAAATGCAACAACAAGTGATAACAAAACACAAAACTTGTATATTTTCTCGCATGTATCAACAAAACTTTGGAAAATATATAACTTTCTCTCTCCCAAAAAAAAAAAATTTAATAATAAACAAAGCGCAAAGCTCTAAACTAACAGTATAACAGAAGAAAAACTGAAAATGGAATAAATAAATTTTCACCACAACATAAAAATTATTTAACCAGGAACAAGATCATATTCATTTCTTAATATTTAAAAAAAATTGTTATTATTTTTTTTTGTTTAGTTCATTGAAAAACCAACCAAAATGGAAAACTTTGGAAAATTTCTCGTTAAATAAAATAAATAACAATTCTTGGAAAATGAAAATATAAAAGGGAGAAAAATTCTGTTTATATATATGCATATCGTTTATGTATGTATGTATGTATGTATTTAGGAAAAAATCATTTTTCATTTTTGTTTTTATTCAGACATATTGTTGACATTAATATATAGGTCATTGGATGAAATGAAAAAAAAAAAAGATGAGAAAATTTTTCTCACTTTTCCCATTTTACTTGGAAAAATCTCTCTCTTCTAATATATACGTGTACTGCTCTATGTATCATTTTTTTATGTATCAGCTATGAAGTATATAAACAACACAAGTTTAGTTGGGATTTTTATTTTATCGTTTTTCACAAATACTATGGCAAAATGTGTATATAGGGTGTTGTTAAAAATTTTCTTTGTTGAGTAAAACAAAAATGATTTTAATATTGTCTTTATTTAGCAAAATAGTTTGCGACTATCAAGAGAAGATATGAAACAATTTTATAATTACTACATATCTATATATGTTTGAAAATGGGAAAGTGAATGAATGTACGAAAAAAAATTATTTGAATACAACCCCCCCCCCCCAGTTACAACCCCGAATAACTGCAGAATAATTCGGAAAGTATTGTGTAAGGGTTTTACTAGACCATTTCCTAACGTTTGGAGATCCACCTGATTGCAATACTATCCCATCTATACAATTGTATGTACATATGGATATGTAAATTCAACGAAATCAATTCTATTAGACACAAAAACATCAAACCACGGTTGAAATTTTGATTCGGTTTAATTTACTCTACGGATATTGAATAAATAATATTTGAATTCGCATTTTGTTTAGAAATAGGAATTTTTTTGAAATTGACACTTTGACAATACAACCTTTTTTAAATATTATAAATTTGGGGAATAGGACATTATAATAATTGAAATTAGTGATTTTCAAGCGTGATTTTAAGAGTTCAAACTTACTTAATGTGAACTATTCATAAATCTTTACTAAAACCACTGATTTTCGAAACACAATTTTCATTATTGACATAGTATGTCAAATGGTCTATTTTAATTTATCTATTCCGTAATCGAAATTTGTCTGTAAAACCGGTTTACCGAAAACCGGTATTGGATTTCTTAGTCTGCATACTGATTCTGACTGCCAAATAAGGCAAAAGCAAAAATTTGATTGAGAATAAGTTTAACTCATTCTGTGGTGCTTGCGAAATATAGACGCAACCTGTAATCAAGCAGTACAAAATTAGTTAAATTGTCTGCAATGTCCTTATAGACAGTCAGAACTTGCATGAGCGCGACCCACACTGCTCATTTTACCAACCAAGAAAATATTTATTTATAAAAACATAAATCATCGACATGAAACAAAATATTGTACTTGTGAATTGTATATTACTGATGCGAAATAAGTTTTCAAGTGTATTAATATGTCAGTGCTACGATAGTGTCCAGCATCGAAAATTTTTTAATTTTTTAAATTATTATTTACAAAAAAAAATAAAAAATCGATACGAAATTTTAGTTGACCTTGCCAAGCACTCACATAGTAAAACACACAAAAAATGGTTTAGCACTGATGCAAGAAAATTGTTCGTGTATTTCACTATGTTAGTGCTTAGCAAGCTCGACTAAAATTTGGTATTTAGATCGATAGTATTAAAAAATGCTATTTTAACTCCAACATTAAAATGTTACTGGCTTCAGATATGAAAATATTTGACTGAAACTAATAGTTCTGAAACTAATAGTATATGATTGTTTCAGGTTGCAAAATAATGTAGATACTTTTGTGTTTAGTCGATTTTCAACAAATTATCGTTGAATGTGATTTAATGGAAGGTGCTTTTATGCTTCTAAACTTACTTTCCAACATTTCGGCAGTTTCTGGTAAAAATTCGAATAAATTCAATTTGTTCGCTTAGTGTAGGTATTGCTCAATAGATGGCTTCAATAATAGTTCAGCGAATAGAGTGACTACACTAATTCATGACAAAATGAAGCCTGACGTTCGAACGAAGGAACCATTTATTTATTTATTTTTTGATAATTCTGTTAAATCCGTATATGTCTGAAAAATATCCATATTTTATAGTGGAATTTGCATAAATTTAGGAACATTGAATAAATCTAATGTTTTGTAAAAAAAATTCTAGTTTGGATTAAAATCGAACTGGTATTTTCAGTCGTTTTACTGAACAGGTATTTTCAAAGTTGTTTTAATAGTACGATAGTGTCATGATAGTATTAAACATGCTTTTGTGCAGAAAATTTTGTAATGTTCTATGAGCTCAGCACGCTGCTAACTAAATTGGAAAAATGAAATGTTGATGAAACGTTGATGATTGAAAAGTAATGATTGAAATCAAACTATCTTTTGTAAACTTTGAAAGACAACATAAATTCTGAATTCATTATGATGAAATTTTATGGATGCCGAATATTAATAAAGAAATGAGAAAGTCAAAAATTTGAATTAGTAGTTGTTAAATCTATTAAAATAATATGGTTTAAAGAATTGCGGCTTGCGTCACACCTTCAATTTTCATTCAAACTCTATTGAAGTTTTGTTTTGAATTTGTTCAAATATATTTTTAATTAAATCAAAAATTATTCCTCTTGAATTTTTGAAAATAAAATTGGACCCAAATGCGAATTTTTGATTTGATCGATTTGAAGCTTGATCCAATTATCTAGAGTTGAATTGGAATTTTAATTGTTAATTAAAATTGTTTATTTCAAATTTTAATTATACATTTTAATACATTTTCTTATCAAACTCTATTGTTTAAGATTAAATTTCGTAATGCACCTTAATAACTATTACAATCTGGAAATGTTCCTCTCAATACACCAAACACTTGGTTCCCTTTTCTGCATGAAATACGTTAAAATTTAAACTAAAATTCATCAGTAAAAATTGGTTCTGATTCGAATGAGTTTGAATAAATAAAAAAAACTTGGTCGCGGCGCTCTTATTTGCCGCCTGGATTCGATAATATTCTTCCCACCGCTAATATAAATTAATACCAAACATCAACTAGTTTGATAGTTCAATTATATAATCATAAATAGGTGGACTGCGAGATTCAATCACTACGGCCATTTCTATATTTTGCTGGTGACAGACAATAAAAAGGCAAACTGCGAGAAAAATTTGGAAGTGATCTCAGAACAGATTCAGATTGTAAAGTAAAAAATCAAACAAACTCACAAACTTTGTAAAACTGTTACTATTTTATTAGAGTTTAAGTTACGTTATTGATGAAATTGGAAACCAGTTTGAATAGATTTGAAATTAGTTTGAAAGATGGTAGATATTAAACTGAAAAATTTGAAAGACATTCAATTTAAGGATTAATTTAAGTATCCTCTAAATTAATCCTTAAACTGAATGTCTTTCAAATTTTACAATTTAATTTCATTCTTTCTTTTTTTCAGCTGCAACAACAAATAGTAAACAGAATAGAATCAAATTCTAAATGTTGACGAAAGCTTCAAGAATTTTAACTTAAACAATATGATAATATGCCTCAGCTACCGATAAGTATTGAAAATACTAAATCAGTTCTTTTTTCTAGATGATATTCGGGTTAAATAAAAGTTCAACTTTAAATTCGTTTCTAGATAAAATTGATTAACTACCCTATAATTGAAATTAAGTTGAGCTTTATTTACTCTAACTAATTTTTCTTTTATTCAATGTGTATTACTATTTTGTACGTTTGTATGTGTATATACTAGTACTTAGCAAAACAAAGCATAAACAAAAAAAAACAAAAATTCGTTTTCTTTTCGTTTTATGCTGCTGTCGAAAGAAAAACATTTGGGAATTTTCATGAAAAAAGATCTTAATATACCTGTTAGATAAACGTAACTTGTTTTGTTTTTTAAAACCATCAACAACAAAAAAGTTCCATAAAATATATACATATGTATGTATGTATGTACATACAACAGATTTTTAGATTGAAAAAGCTTCCCACCATCTAAAATCAATTGCATATATATATATATATATATATATATATATATATATATATATATATATATATATATATATATATATATATATATATATATATATATATATATATATATATATATATATATATATATATATATATATATATATATATATATATATATATATATATATATATATATATATATATATATATATATATATATAAATATATATATATATATATATGGGAGCATTTCTTTCTGTCAATTTTAAACGGTGGTGCGGTGGTAACAACTCTGTTATAACCACAATCAATATTACTGTATTTCAAATTATACCCCAACTTCGGTTTATATACACGTATATATGTACATAAAAATTGTGTAGGTGATCCCAAATTAATAAAAAAAAAATTAAAAAATCTTTCATCTGTCTATGTATGGAACTTTATATGTTACATGTATACAAAACATAAAAAGCTCTCATCTCTCGTTTTTTTTTCGTTTCTTTGTGGCGCATGTGCAAAATCGAAAACTTTTGTATATACCATAAACCTTTTTTGTTGAACACAAAAAATTATCATCTTTTTATTTTTAATGGACCAAAAGAGAGAGCGTGTGTAGTAGTTCTTGAATATTTTTTGAAAAGCACAGAAAATAATAAAATTTACATTTCAAGATTGTAAATTATATTTAAAAAAATAAACATAAAAAATAAAAATTAAATATCGATTTAAGTGTTGTGTTTTAGTTAATTTTATTTATATAAGTTTCTTAACAATAATATATCCATTGAAATTAAATTAATTTTAAAATATCTATAATAAAATAAATTTATAAAATTTATTGTGTTGTACGCTGCTATTTGTCATGAATGAATAATGTATAATATATAGTGTATTGTATATATAATGAAATGTTGGAAGAAAATTAAATTTTCCCAAAGTTAAGAAACGTGTGGGTGCCAAAATAAATGTTGTCCTTTTTTATGTTTATTGTGAAAATATTAAATTAAATTTGTGCTTTTGTGAGTGTGTGTCTATGTGTATGTGTTTTTTTTTATTGTTGTGTGAAACACAAGAAGAATAAAATAAATTTCATTGTGCAAGAAATAAGTTTTATTTGTGTGATTTTTTTTTTATTTTAGGCAGAAAGCTTGGATTTCATATACATGTTTGTTGCATATTCGTATGTATATAATATATATATATATATATATATATATATATATTATACATATATATATATATATATATATATATATATATATATATATATATATATATATATATATTTTAAATGGCGCCAAATTTAGCCAAAATAATTTTTTTTGGTTCATGTTTTTAGTGTAAAATCTTCATGTGATTTACAATAATGATTTAGCCTTTGCCAAAAAATAAAAATGGTTTCGTAAAAAATTCAAATTGATTTGTTGAGTTTTCATTGAAAACCTTTCATTATTTATTAAGAGTATATTTGTTTATATCTTTTACGTACCGTAAAGTTATTTGTCCCAATGGAGAAATAACAAATATAGATACACCTTAGAAAAGTGAGAAAAGCTTTTTTCTTCTTTTTTGTATATTTATCTGATTTATTTATTTCATCTATAAAATATAACATAAAATGGATGTTTCTTGTAGCAAAAAAAGTTGGGTTAGATTTAAGATGGAATCCTCCTTTCTATATATCCATTATGTACATTTACACAGATAAAGCAAGTGAACCCTATTTCGTTTTTCCCTACGAACAAGGTCATGTTGAAGTGCTTTCAACAAAAATGTTTATACTTTAAATAAAAAATCTGAAACTGAAATATGCACATCGCTGATTGTTTTAGTTTTTTCTATTTTTTTTTTTTTTTAAATACTCGTACCAACTTTTTGTTTTCCATAGCTTTTATATATTCACTTTCGCATATAACTAACAACATTGTACATATAGAGATAAGATGGGAAAATATAAAAATATAGAATAAAAAACGTTGGAGCGAGAAAAATAGGAAAAATAAACACAAAATTTTTTTTTACTACTCCCCATGGCGCTTTTTTTCTATTTTACATACATTATACACTTGAATGTACTCGCAACATACGAGTATATAGTAAAATGAAATATTATTTATTATTAAAGAATAAATTAGTTTATATAAATTTTAAATAAATGTAAATATAATGTTCAGTGTGCAAATATCATCTAACCTTCATTTTAATTAATTTTCAAAAACCTAATCAAATTTAAAATTCTCAAAAGAATGTGCCCCTCATGTTGGGGGCAGGCAGAGTTTAAAAAACTTTCAACTATTTTTAAAAAAAAAATTTAAATTTTACTGTCAATTTCATTCTAATAAGGGTACAAAAATGTTTTTGACACATTGGAATCCTAAATGATATATTATATTTATTTATTTTTAATTTAACCGTAATATTAGTTTTTCTTGACAGTTTTAGCACTGTGTAGTTACCATGTACTCGTAATAAATATAATAATATATTGTGATTTTCATCCTATAAAATCGTAAATTCGCTTAGATTTTGCAAACCAAATCACACATAAATTCCAAAATATCGTTCCAAAGTACAAAATGTATAAAACCAAATCATTTAAAATTCTGTCAAATACAAATTTTCTTGGGGATTCTCTACTGTTTTTGTATACAAAAAAAAATTTTCAAAAAATTTATTGTGTAAAGTTTTGGAAAATCATGAAATGATTAACGCCATATAAATTGTGAAAAAAGTTTGCAGCTGCAAGCTTTTTCAAAAGTATATAGTTTACAATACAAAAATCAATATACCCAATCAAAGCTTAAGCAAAACTTTATTTTACGAGCTATCCTAAATTTCATACACTTTATTTAATAAAATAATAATAATGTGAACATTGTACAAGTGCTAACCTATGTATATACTCGTATATTACATCTGGCAGAAAAAAAGAAAATTCGTTTGTGGCAAATGAAATAGAAAAATAATTTTAGCTTTGTACAAAAGATCAATGATTTTGACCATAATGATATTCGCTACCAACAGAATGAAAAACAAATATTCAAAAGTAATACCTACATGTGCATATATGTTGAAAGTAAATAAAATAAATTCGGTAAGGCGTTATAGTTAAATGTGGTTTGTTTACTAAGAAACCAAATACGGGTCACTTATAATATTAGTACAGGTGGGAAGAGCATTTTATGTGAATAATGGTTTTTATTATCTTTAACAATTCTATGAATATGCATTACATATAGGAATCCCTATTTTAATATTATAATTAAATAATACGACAAACACAATGTTTTTAATACAAAACATTACTTCTCAAAAAATTAAAATTCACGAAAAAAATTGGGATGCGATACACAGACAAGATCAGACATATGTACCTTTAATCTCTATAAATAATTTTAAGTGTTGACCATATAGAACTTAATTTTCATAAAGTTGTATCTTATTCGAACTTCCATTTCCAAAGATGGATGAGTGAAATGAGAATTCCATTATGCTTCCTACAATACTTTATATGACCAGTTCTCAAAATCTAGTAACTTTAAACCACTATTATCGTTAATTATAAATCTTATGGCACATCATATTCCTTGAAAATGGTTGAAAATATCTTATTATTTATAATCGTTAAAGATGACCAAGAAATCATGTTTTATTTTCCACGAAAAATATTGTTGAAAATATCGGGTCGCAAGTACTGCGATGTTATCTTCTTAATATTTTTATTTTGTTTTCATACTGTTAATGTTTCGATTGATCAATCGATAAATTAGTATACCTACAGTTTATCCAAATGGAATCTTAAGAGGCCTAAGTTTTTTAATTATCATGAAATTTAAGAAGACTGGAAGCTTCGTATGGTATAACTTTGGCAGTCAACCAAATGAAATACTTTTGATAAATTTTCAACAGTAAATTTGTAACAGTGCTGGACTACATCATCAGTATTGTGCCGGCCAAATGTGCAGTAATATCTGAATGCCGAAGGATCATATGTTATACTAACACATTTGTTAGGCGTAAGTTAAATGGTATCTCTCATTTATATATAGAAATGAATTCTATGAATTATTTTCCTACCATTTTGATTACGGTGAAAAAGTGTTCCGGCCATTATCCTCTAATATAATACCCTTAGTGCATCGTATATACTCAATGTTTGATAAAAAATTTTAATTTTATTAAATTTCAGAAAATCTAATTTATTGGCAAGATAATCATTCCTTATAGCCCTCGATGGGCATGAGAAAAAATTGAAATTTTTCACTTTGCTATATACAATTAATTTGGTATGATTTTGACCCCAAATGATGCGTTTCTTAAAAATTTTGTATTTAGAATTTTATCACTTTCATGTTACAAAATAAATTGTTTACGTTTTAGTTAAAGCAAATCATCTTAAAATGAAAGAAAATGTTTCTCAAATTAAAAATAACCATCATATCTAGATTTCGTCTTTTTCTAGAAAATTAAATTTTATGATAAACTAAACTGGGATAAAATTAAATTATTTCCACTATCTAATAAAATACCAATGACGCAGCTGTGATAAATCAATGTTTCAAAAACGGCATCAAAAATATTTCGTTGTCGAATAACAAATTTACCGTTAGGGCTTCCAGAGCTTTTCCTGCGAAACATAATAAAAATAATGGATTAAATTTCCTTTCAATTAATTTTCTCCAATACCTACTTATCTAAAAAAAAATCAACTTTATTTTTACGTTATCTTATATGAAAAAAATTCAGAAGGGACGAATCAATGCACAGAACCAGAAAAGTGCCTTTAATTGGTTGATCAATTTATATTAATGCATTAGAACTTTATATTAATAATAATAATAAACAGTATATTAAGGGCATTACTGGCCCGTTAGTGAGTCAACAATCCGGCTCCAACAGTTTCGATCCTGCGCTTGGTCTTCATAATGACATAGACAACCTGAATAAGCCAAGTCATTCTCTATCCCATGGAGGCATCGTCGTCTGCAACGACCTGTGCGCCTACCATATGGTGGCTCTCCTTTCAGAGATCGCAGTAGCTCTCCTTTCACATCCAAATATAACAATGGTCTTGATCAACGCGTTGTAAAACTTCAGTTTCACGGCACTTGATAGGTGTTTGGATTTTAGTAGTGGCCTTAGAGAATCCAAAGCACGACTGCCGCCTGCAAAAATGCACTTTAATATCCTCACCCACCCTGTTATCGTGAGTGATAAGAGAGCCCAAATATTTGAACATCCTTGCTCTCTCAAACGTGTAGTGGGCACTACTAAAATTTGGTGTGCCATTGTCCCTATTTCCAGAGATCATGTATTATGTTTTAGACTCATTGATCTGGAGTGCAACAAAAGCTGAAAATTCTACAAGCGGATCAAGTATTTCCTTCACTCCGTTGGTATTCAGTCCAATCACGCATATGTTATCTGCATATGCAAGCACCTGATTGGATTGATTTACGAAAGATGTACTCCAACATGAGATTAAAAAGTATCGGGGACAGAGCATCTCCCTGAACACTCGAGTTAACTGTAAAAATTCTTGATAGCCTGTTCTCAACTTTAACACAGCATTGAGACTGTGTCACGGTCATTCTACACAATGTTCCAGCCCAGACCACAAACTCTCTCGATTCATCGAGTCACAAGCGTGCCGGAAATCCAGGAACACCTGATATACAGGGATGGAAGTTTCGTAATATTTAGACAGAACCATCCGCAGCGAAAAAACCTGATCAGTCTGATCAAATCACACGAAATCCTCCTTGATAGTCACCAACCAAGCCCTCTGCTAGAGGGGTGATTCTATGATATAATGTAGGATAGTAGCTTGTATGCTGTACAAAAAACAGCTATACCGCGATAATTCTCACACTTCAAACTGTCTTCCTTCTTGAAGATAGGGCACACCGCGGCCACATTCCTACTAATCGAATAAGGTCGAAGAAACAAAGGTCGAAGAAACAGTTCCACAAAGTATCCCCTCCGAATACCCTTTGAATTTCCTTACCATAAAATCCCATTCATACGGGTGAAACAACTTTTTACGAATTCGAATCTGTAATATTCATAAATCAATTTCTAATAATTCTCAGATAATATTTGTACACTCCTATCTTTTAATTCCAATAAAACTTATAGTTTGGTTTTAAAAAATTATTAGAATTATGTGTCACAAAATAAAGGATATTCCAGCAAAGCCATCTTAATAAATGAAACCTCCAAGTTCAAAACGAACTTTTATTATACTCGTAGTACCTAAATTGACAAAAATAATCGTTCTCTTCAGAAATTTTGTATGGAAAGACATGATTTTAGATTAAGATGGCTTTGATTTCAGATATCCATGTTGAAAAAGTATGTTAAGGCGAGATATAAGATAGAGACAATAATTTAGTATACATATGTACATATATACATATAGTTTTCAATATTAGAGAGAAGTTTATAAATATATAGTTTTCAATATTCATCGTGCGGCCACTACTTTTAACTTCCAAACCAAAATTATAACCTACGAGTTCATAGTTTCCATTATGTTAATAAAATAAATTTTTTTGTCTGCACACTTTTTTATAATGTTTGAAATATACAGTTTGCTTATTTGTACGACCTGAACTACGTATGAAACATGAACGATTTTCCGGAAATTGCTGGAGTAAAAATTTCTATAGAAAAACAATTGAAAGGAAAATAATTCACTGAAAATTAATTCACAGAATCTTATTTCACTGAAAAACGTTTCCTCGCATTAACAAATTCATCGAAAAACGATTCACCGAAAAATAATTAATTGAGAAATATTCTGAATAGCGAATAAGATTTATTGACCCCAATTTTCAATCCACAATCATGGAGGATTCATTATCATGCTCCGTTCTTTGATCTTTCTTTTTTTTTCAAAGATGTATGTCATTCCAAGATGTTGTATTTTTTTTGGTCCGTGATTTTTTCATCGAGCTGGTTCAACTGTAACTAAAAACAAGTCGAAATTTCAACATAAATGGTTGATGAACGGTTTCATAAAGCCTTGATCAATTCCAGTTGGCCATTTTTCAGAACTTCAAAAGAATCCATAAAATCCATTCATATTAATAATCCGCCTATACATTTATATAAATTTTGACGTAAACGTATTTAAACCTAATTTGCAACTTTTAAAACTATTATAGTTTTTATTATATTCCGAATTTGACATCATTTTCTTTTACAATTTGAATTGTTTTGTAAACAATCACATTTTTTGAATTATGATACCAAATTTAAATCGATCTTGCCAAGCTCTCATACAGTAAAACACACGAAAAATTGCCTAGCACTGAGACAAGTTTTCGTGTGTTTTCTATGTTGATGCTAAGGTAGATTAAAGTTTGGTATTGAGCATTTTTTTCATGGATGTTGGATAAATATATGTGTACATCGTTTTGGCTACATATCTTCTTTCTAATCAGGTGATGCTGTACACGCAATAGATTGATGATTTTTATTTTTGTATAAAACTGATTGGTAAAATTGACAATTTTACCAGCCCAGTTTATGATTCATTTTTAAAAATGGAATTGTTTTCCAGAGGATAGGGACCAATAAATGTTGAAACCTTATATTCTGTGGCTCCAACTATTCCTCAACAAAATCTTTGAGATTATGGGCTATTCTCGAGTATTTACATATATATTCATACGACATACCAAGATAACATTACATTTTTGAACAAACAATCGTAAAGAAATCAGTTTATAATTTTAATTTTGTATATAAACCTGAGTTTACGTAAAGTTGAAATAATACTGAAAAATCCTATCTCACAAGATTATCACTATGCATACACACAATATTATTCAATTTACATATATGCATGTATGTACATTATTTGTATGTATAAAAATTCTGTTAACAAATTGGATTTCAAATTGTGATCAAACTGTTTGGTAAACAAAACAAGCAACGTAAATACCATATACATTACATACACATCTATATACACTTTTATGTGAAATGTCTGGAAAATTTTATTTGTGTATCTATAAGAACTTAACAACCACAACACTAAAATTATGTTAAGCTCATTTGAAAAATATTGATTTATAGTGTAATATGTACATATATACAATATATAATAAATAGTATGTATATACAAAAATTATCGACAAATTAATTGTACGTGTTTTGAAAACTAATGGTGGCATAAAGTTATGTGTATGTTCGAGCGTTATAATAATAGTATAAGAATAAATTATCGATCGTTTATCATATACGAAGTAAAATTAAATTAAAAAAGCTGTTCACAGTCGCATGTACGAGATTTGATCATAAATATAATATTAATAACTGATAAGATATTCAACACAATTTTTTAAACAAACAAGACTATACTTGTTGCTTTTTTGTTTTTGTTAGCACTCGAGGTTCCTTTTCATTTCTCATCCGCACTATAACACTGTGTGACTGTGCACACACAAAAATTAAATAAAATCTTTATGTACGGTTAAATGTCTATAATATGGAACACAACTATTTATACTATAAATATGCATTATACATATATGTATGTATAGAATAACATCACGAAAACTTATCTAATATTATATTGTGTGAATTTTCATCTTTTGTCGTTCGTGTTATAACCCTATATATATATATATATATATATATATATATATATATATATATATATATATATATATATATATATGTATATATGTATATATATATATATATATATATATATATATATATATATATTATATATATATATATATATGTATATATATATATATATATATATATATATATATATATATGCAGTGAAAATCCACCAAGACGGAAACTCAAGCGACCAGACAAAAATTCCGTTTTTGGGGATTTTTCCGATTTTAAGAGTTGTCATGGAATATTATCGAAAAATGTGTGTACAACTGTACACGTACATATTGTACTAAATATTAGTAAATTTAATTATTTTTCTGATAAAGCAAACGATATTTATAATATGTTTATTTTAATTCATTTATTTGTATACTCTAACATAAATGAAAATCATAATTAAGAAAATGTAAATTATATAAATTGTCGTAATTTTCAATGTATCAGCCTCATTATTTCATCACATATGGGTTATTATTTGTTATTATTGTACATATCACATTATGTACGTAGCTATACGCACAAGCATATAAGAGAATATCTTTAAATCCAGTTTTTTTTCATTTCGAAAGAAATCCGAAGTTTTGGATTGTTTGGTATAGCAACTGGTTTCAAATAAACATTTACAATATATCCAATTTTATGAACCATATTATGAAGTGCTACCTTGGCATACAGCAAATTGTTTTAAACTGTTGATTGCAGTTTTGACTTCAAATAATAATGGGCCAGAGCTATCATCATCCACAAGTTCTTCGCCCTGTAATTTCACTCTATGTTAAATTCGATTAAGTAGCGCTCGAAAATTTGTCCATAGTCATATTCCATAATTAATAGTTTTTTTAAACCTCTATCACTTGAACATATAGCACACCAAAGTTGAGCATATTGTCACCGCAGCAATATACGAGTATCATAAATATATCATCATCCGAAGATGAATAAATTATGTACATACATATATGGAATAAATTTTGTTAACACATATTTGGTTGTTTTATTTCGATTTAGACACACATAGGTAATAGTTTCCGAAATTAAAATTTTTATATTTTTATATAACGGACAATCGGTTATTTATAATGGATTGCCCTCGTCCGAATTAGCCCGTTATTTCGAGGTTTTACTGCAGCGATGCCCAAACTGCGGCCAGTTGGCCGCATTCGGCCAGTTTTATGATTTGATGCGGCCAGTAAATAAATTATAAAAATAGCAACTAATACCACAATAATAATAATTTCCGTTTTAAAAAATTTAATATTTTGGTTATACGTACTAAATTCAAACTCAAATATATTTGTACATTGGGTTTGCTTAATTCTTAGTAAGGGAAAATAGTAGTTAGGGAAAATATTTTTGAAGCCATTATTACGCAATTGCAGTTGTTCAAAGCTGACTTACAAAATCTGGTTGGAATAACCACGGATGGTGCACCCTCTATGCGCGGTATAAAATCCGGTGCTGTAACAAGGCTTCTTTCAAAAATTCGTGAACTAAACCCAAATTTTCAAGTAGTTGATATACACTGCTTATTGCATATTGAAAATTTATGTGGGAACACTCTTAATATGGAACCGATCATCAATTTTGTAATAAAGTCTGTCAATTATATTCGGAAGAGTGCGCTTCGTCATAGAAAGTTCAAAGAATTTTTAACTACGATAGAAGAAGCTGAAGGATCCGATGTAATTTACTACACGAATGTGAGATGGCTTAGCCGAGGGAATTGCTTGAAAAGATTTTTTGACCTCCGACATTAAAATATTTATGGAATTCGAAGGAATGGAAACACATCAATTTTCTGATAACGAATTTATTCTTAATTTGGCATTCTTCGTTGACATCACAAAATACCTAAATGAGCTAAATACTAAACTCCAAGGGAAGGATGCAACCATAATTGATATGTACAAGTATATTACATCATTTTTAGATACGTTGAATTTATTCAAGGATCATTTGCTTAAAAACCAGTGGGCCCATTTCAAAACAATCCAATCCGTATCTATGAATGAGAAAGACACCAAAAGATTTGCTTCCGATATTGAGAAATTGATAGTACAATTTAATGATAGGTTTTCGAAACTTTTTAGCTTAAAAAATGAAATTGAGTTGTTTTCGTATCCATTTTCAATCGACATTAATTTAGTTGATTTAAAATTCCAGTTGGAATTATTGCAACTACAAAATGATATACTTGCCAAGCAGGCATTTTTAGACGATAAAAACAGTTTCCTCGCAATTTATTTAACTAAGAAAGATTATCCAAATATAAGAAATTTGTTTTTAAAACTAATTACGTTATTTGGAACAACGTATAATTGTGAACAATTTTTCTCGGGATTAAAATTTGCAAAAAGTTCCTATAGAAATAGACTAACTGACATTAATTTGAAAAACGAACTAAGAATTAGTAATACTACACTAGAATATAATGTTCGCGACTTAATTTAAATAAAAAATCTTAACATAATTTATACTGTTGATTTATTATTTTTTCCGTGCGGCCAGTCATCTTTGTTCTTGTAAATTTTCGGCCATCTCTTCCATGATTTCTGGGCACCCCTGTTTTACTGTATATATAGTAAATATTTACATATATGTATTATTTTAATAAACATATAAACGACTATTTTACCCATATAGAGTGGAAATGGGAAAAACGAAAAATAAAAACTTTCTTTTGAGTATAATTTGATCATATAATCATAAAATAACAACATAAGCATATATTTTTTGTTTCGCTGAAAATTAAAAAAAAACACTACAAAGAAACTGTATGTAAACGTATATGTATATGGATATAGTTTTTATTAAATGGTACAAAACTAATTAACCTATATAAAGGGGTTAGAAGATAAAACAAAATGTTATACAATTTTATTAACTCTGATAACCGCGTACATATAATAATAAGCAGTATTTAAAGGCCATTACTGGCCCCTTACTGAGTCAACAATCTGGCTCCAACGGTTTCGACCCTGAGCTTGGTCTTCATCCTGTCCTATAGACAACCTGACTAAGCCAAGTCATTCTCTACACCGTGAAGACTGCAACGACCTCTGCGCCTACCATATGGTGGCTCTCAGCCAGCGTACTCGCTGAGATCTTACTTCATGTACAAAATCGGGGATCTTCATCAGATCTCTGATCTCGATATTGTACAGAGCTCGGTATGTACCATCTATTTCGCGTTTTGGGCCGTAAATCACCCGCATGACTCTTCTCTCAAATGTACGGAGCCATCTCTCGTACTCATCCGTCAGCGCCCAACTTTCACATTCAAACATAACAACGGGCCTGATCAACGGTTTGTAAAGCTTCAGCTTCACGGCACTTGATAAGTGTTTAGATTTTAGCAGTGGTCTTAGAGGATACAAAGCATGGCTGCCAGCTGCACTTTAATATCCTCACCCACACTGTTATCGTGAGTGATAAGAGAATCCAAATATTTGAACCGCGTACATATAAATATACCAAATGAAAAGTATCCATATAAAATGCTGCATTGAAAATGTAGTATTTACCCGATTATATGCTGCAATTGTGTGGCTAGTTCACAAACTCTATATAATCAAAAATCGATTATTATTTGTGCAGGCTATTATTATATGATACTATAATGCTTGAATGGAAAAAATCACCTGAAGGGTTATGAATTTTCTATTTTACTCGTTTTATACACAGATATCAATAATTTTCTGTTCACGAAATGATAATCGGAAATTATATACATTACATGTTTTGTATGTACCATTCAGGCTACATACCTATACTCATATTCATAACAAAAAAAAATACGATGATTGGATATTTTAAAGTTTATGTGGTCGACTATTTTTATATCTATACTTTATACTATATATGTATATACTGGCTGAATACTTCACATAATTGTGTTTAGTTTTATGTATCCGATAAAAAAATTCTATTATAATTTTAATACTAACTATATACAGATAAAACTTGATTTTCTAACAAAACCTTCTTTTGAAGTGAAATTTTTAAATGCACAGTACGATTCAAGAAAGGGTCGGTAGAAAATTCTGGTTATCAAAATGCTCGTTTTCAAAATTTTGATTTTCATAGCTCAAAGTTAGAAAAAATAAATTCAACTACATATACAATGTTCCAAATTTTTCTCGAAATTATATTATTCGGGTATTCCCCGCATAATATCTACTTTCTGAGAGGCTGATTTACATTCAATCTTTCCCTCTACCCTATAAAACAGAATGTAATAGAAATAAATATATGATAGTAAATATGATATCCATAAGTAGACATAGTCAAATGAACATTGTTATTTAAAAAAAATGAACTGGCGTGGGATGTTGTAACATCACTATTTTCGATATTCGATAGACATTGGTGTCATCTCTTTGTTCAAGAACAAAATGAAATGCTATTGCGTTCTCAATTTCGCATTTTCGCATTTTCTATTGTGGCCATAAAAAATGTGGTACAGCTACGGACCAAATTGTGTCTATGCTAGTCCATCAGGACGGCCAACCTAACATAACCTAACCATTGTGGCCATGGCCTACTCGATTCTATTTCTTTACATTTTTTCGATAAAACATCACATATATTTTTATTTTCGATAGCGAACTAATTAAAGAAAATGGGATAGTGCGCAAATTTGTTCTAAAGTTGTCTTTTTTTCATCATCTCGTTATTTTTTGTAAATTTTGCAACCAAGTTTTGTAAAGATTTTTATTTAAATACTTTCATAATATAATTAATTTTGAATTAAGGTATCTAATATATATTTTTGAATTTACTTAGTTTGCCCAATTATATTTAAAATTAAAATCTAAATAGTTATTTGTCCATTTGTGAAATTATTAAAACCAGTATGTGATCATATTAGGACCTCATTACAACTACAAAATAAAATACTGCCAATTGTCTTCTTGCTAAGCCCTGTTTTATAAAACATTTTAATTTGATGACATTTTAATTTTGTATTGAAAGCAAACTCTAACGAGATCCGGCCTGATGGCTAGACGATGATTGAAAATGTACCTCCGGTTCCTATTTTCCTAAGTAAGATATATATATGTTCTATTTCGATTAAACGGTTGTACTCTAATATTCGAATCTAGTTCATTGCTATTCTAGGTTCATTGCAGATTAGGAAGATGCATCTAAAATATCACAAACTCAAACGCACAATACAGTATTTTAGATAAACTTTATTTTTAAAATAAATTCAAATGAAGTGTTCGTCATTTATTTGGTACATTCACATTGCCATTGCCAAATAAAAACTGTAAAACGATACATCAAAATGGCACAACAAAATATTCAATATAGGGTTGTCCATTAAATTTCCTGAAGGAAATTTTATGTTTTAGTACCAATTTAGAAAATACAACAAAAAAAGTTATTGGCATTAGTGTATGTTTCGACCAAGAATTCCGTTGCTATTTTTACAATGGGAAATATTTTTTGAAGTGGGTTTGTTTAGTATTTCGATTTGGAGTATATTTCTTCTTTTTTTTTGACGTCTAATAAAACTGACATCCTCAGAAAATATTTATAGAATAATAAAAGTAACTGTGTATTCATAACTTTTGGAGATTGTAACTATTAGTTATTGCCTTATTGAAGAGGAAAAATCGATTCATTATCACTAAAAATAATACCCCAGTAGGACTGGTGGATCAAGAAATTGAGGAAATATCTAGATTTTAGTACACAATAATTTTAATAAAAAATATCGAAAATTTGATAATTTACATATTTTTATTTAAAATAAATATTTTCTTAATTGTTTTCTGTGTACGTGGTTGTATTCCAAATATTCCATTTTGAACATTTCAAATTCAATGCTATGATCCGAACCAAACGCCCTAAAATATCATACACAAAATAAATTTTCAAGATAAATGCAAACCAATAAATTAAATGTGATAACAAATTATTTAATAAAAGGTTGTCTAATGAATTTCCTTCAGGAAATTTTATATTTTAGTATTACTTGGTTGTCTATTTATAAGAGACACGATTTTTTGTGTATATTTTGTGTATATTTTGTGTATAACTATATTACTATGCGTGTGAGTTGCTTTGCAAAAACAGCATTGAGGGCCAATTATTCATGCGGTGCGGTTATAAACGAAACTGTACGAGTACTAAAGGGATTTATACAATTATACATGCGGGAATAAAAATCAAGAAACCTGGCATAGTTGTCAGTGATTTTATTTTAACAAATTCAGTCGGTTTTCATAGTTGTCAAATAGTTGTGCGGTGCGCAAATAAATAAATTGAATTAAATTTCTCGTAGACTACGCATGTGTTCGCATAAACCATGCAGTTTAACATAAACATTAGAACATTTTAAATTGCAAATGCATAATTGTATCTTTAGTATTGTAACTGACCGATTTATTTCTGTGTTATAACACAACCAATAAATTGGAAACTACATCTTTTTTATATTAAAATTTCCAAATTTTTAAATTCAAATTTCCATAATGAATACATGACAGTGTAAAAATATTTGATTCAATCGATTTCAAAAAGCTCAATTCATTTTTATTTCGTATAGCATTTTCATACCGTTCAAAAATATATGTACGTATCCTATCAGGAATAGGCGCCAAGGATTTTGGCTAAACCAGAATTCTGATTTCGAAATTTTGCTTTATTGTTTAAATCATTGTACAATTGAAAGTGCCCATCATAAAACTATATAATTTCTTTAACTATATAATTTAATATACTATATAATTTTCGTTAACCTCAGTTCTGACATTAATCACTCAACCAGCAATGGCTTCACGATATTTAAGAGTATACTTGGCGAAAATGTTTTATTGAAATTTAGTTGAAACGCGGGTGGCTACAATTTACATGCATTATAACTACAATTACATTTTTCGATTATAAGTACAATAATATTGCAAGCAAATCGCAAAGTCTAAAAGCTCTACACAATGGGTAAAAGTTTTAGATTATTTGTTCTCACGGATCCGTTTTGTTCAGGGTTTCAGACTATACATGGATTTGTATTCGAATTTGACAATTTCATCTGACAATTTGAATGGTATTAGCTTGACTTTTACACATAAAGCAAAGTATCTGGGTCTCGTTTTAAACAGCAAATTAAATTGGAAGTCGAATATATTGGGATGGATATAAAATGCTGCGGTAGCGCTATACTTTATACTGAAATCTGTCGTTAGGAAAGGAGTTGGAGCAGTCTGATGGCTTGCTCTGGACAAAATTACCAACTAAAATCTATTGATGAAAGTTCAGAGAACAGTTTTGTACTGTTGTTAGACTAACATCCGTCTTCCTATGACACTGTAACCGTCATAGAATACTCATCTATTTTGTGTAACAAATATATTCTTAAAACTAACGACTATACAATCTCTTCACTATCTGTTGATGTAAATAACTGGGTGATGGATGCCGTTTTGAATCCAGGAGCTAATAAACTTCTTCATGGATGGTTCAAAATGGTATGGAAAAGACGATAGTGGTGTGTCGTGTGAAAAACTTCTGATTGGTTTCTCTTTCCATCTCCCAGTAAATTGTATAGTTTTCTAACCCAAAGTAAGCCTAGTTGAGGTATAATATAATATCAGCCAGTGATATTCCCCATTACTTCCTCTCGCGTCGAAATTAGTCCAGAACTATCTTTCAACGCTGTATTTCAAAAAGAGAAAAAAATATTGGAATGTCTCTTGCATCATGTAAACTATTGCTTCAGAAAGCAGCCAGTAAATTGACAAACGGCAGATGAATAAATAATACCCCTCATACATAATATCCCGGCCGGTCTGGCCAAAGTTGGATTTGGTGAGATCTAAACAGTTTACTTCAGCGGTGTCAGGTCAGGATGGTTGTCGGAGTAATTACAGAACAACATTGTCTCATAGGCAGACATCCGAGTATAGGCTTGCGAAGTCAAGAAAGAGACAATAGGATGGACGCCAGAAGTTTCCTTCATAAAAAATTATACTATCAAAATTTTTTTTTTTAAAAAAGATTTTTGAATTTAAAAATTTAAGAAATGAACTTTTAAGGATTAATGTAAATTATAGCATTTAAAATTTAAATTTAGGATGTTTATTTAAATTTAATAATTTAGGAATTTGTATTCAATTCAAAATCGCGGAAATAAAAATCTTAAATTTGGAAATAAAGAAATTTATAACTTTCGCATACATTTCTGTTTACAGAATAACGGAATGGGTTTCGAGCAATCTACAGTTTATTTGGTTAAATGAGTTTTTATTATTTCTACCTAAAATAGTTAATTTTATTAAAATAAATTGCAATTAGTAATTTTGTGTTGATATGGTCTAGTTGATATAATATTTTTAAAATGCACGAGTACGAAATATGATTTCGCAGTAAACAGAAATTTTTAATTTAATTTAAATAAATAGTTTATTAATTTCAAAATGTTTGAATAATATATATAATTCGAGCCTAAAACTTTATTTACGTTACTGGCCCTATACAAATGGATAATCTGTCATCGTATATAAATCTCTGTATATAAATCAGGGTTCAAAACATCAGTCCTAACCATTCTAAAACACTAACCATTCTGGGTAATTGATGAATACGAAAATTCAACTTTAAGGATTGCTTATAATTCATCTGTATATAGTTCTGTAATGAAGACAGTAAAATAAATAATTTTTACCAAGCTACTGAACCATATTCTTCTGATTGTGTGAAAATTCAAGAAAATTATTAATAATTTTGTTTAAATTTTGTTCTAAACCCGCGAGACGGCGATGGACATACATAGATATAAGCAAAGAAAATAATGATTTTTTCTGTGCAATATGAATTAGAATTAGACAGCAGCAGAATAATAGATTTGTCTTGGTTATATTTAAATTAGCTTTATGTATATGAATAATATTAGCTAAACGGTGAGGAGTCGGAGAGGATTAACATTTTAATATATTTGCATAATTTCATAGTTACATAAACTTTTTATGTTTTAATTTTCTTAAGAAAGTTGTAATTTGTCTTTTAGAAAATTATTGCTTAATCAAGGTGTTTTATTATATAATTTATATCATTCACTATATACATATACTCGTAGTATTCAGTAAATATTTTAAAACGTTGTTTAGTTTATTTAGCAAAAAATTTAATATACTATCTCTTTGTTGAACATTGTGAACTATGCATAATCTATTACGTGTTTATATATGTACATACAAACACATATACAAAAGATTAAATGAACTCATTGTATAACCAAAAATTAAAACGAAATACTCCCAACAATGTACGCCCACCTATCAACAAAAACGAAACTTTAATTAAATTTTCACCAAAGAGAAATACTAATTTTCACTTCCGAAAATAATTCAACTCCCATTAGACTTATATATATATATATATATATATATATATATATATATATATATATATATATATATATATATATATATATATATATATATATATATATATATATATATACGATACGCACACACAACATATGTACATACATACATACACAACTTAAATAATCAATTTTCCAAAATAAGAAAAATGAGCCAAATTACAATCACAACACAAAAAAATCACTTTCGCAGCTAAAATTAATTTAAAATAAAAGAAAAGGAAAACTATATGTATATATAAATATGTATATGCTCTCCAATATACTAATAATGTGTGAAAATCCCAAAAATCTCATATATAAATACATACATACTGTAAATACAACAGAGGAAAATCTCTATACATAAAAAAAGCTCACAAAAAACTAAAAATAAAATAATAAAAAACTCGAAAAACTTTTATTTTTATTATCGTTAACTAAATAAAATTCTCACCCGATATAGGAACGAACAAAAACAAAAAAGAAAACGAAAAAAAATTTGATTTCCAATCAAAGACGGAAAATGAGCTTTTCTCTATAATATAAATGTACAATAGTTTTTTTTTTTTTTTTTTGGTAGAAATGGAATCTTGTTGAAAATTATTATTAAATCAAAATGGAAATATATAGAAGAAAAATTAGGAAAAACAATTTTTTTTGATATACAAAAACTCGATACACATATAATATTTTTTCTTCTTCTATTTCTTAATCCAATTCTTTGGATTTTTCATTAAATCGATATTGAATATTTGAGACAAAAATGAATAAAATAAAAAAAAAAAAGTGGAATACATTTTAGAAGAAGTAAGTAAAATGATACTGAGAAAAGATTAGGAAAAGGTATAGATAACTCTTGTATACAGATATATATATATATATATATATATATATATATATATATATATATATATATATATATATATATATATATATATATATATATATATATATATATATATATATACGCAAACATATATATATATATATATATATATATATATATATATATATATATATATATATATATATATATATATATATATATATATATATATATATATATATAAGAAATCAAATTATATTCCCAATTCAGGGAATTTTAGTTTAGCATTTTCATTTGATTTTCATTTTTCTCGTTTCGTTTCAAGAGTTTAGGAAATGTAATGAGATTTGTTTGTTTTTTTTTCGTATATTCATTCGTATCTCTGTATGCGTAGGACGTTTGTTAATTGAAGAGCTTTTTTGTTTTACGATGATAATTACTAGTAAATTGTATAACACACTGTTGTATATTTTATCTTATTTAGTTGTAGATTAAAAATGGTTATATGTATGTTTGTATTCGAAATTTATATATGTAGTAGATAGAATGGATTTTTGTATAATTAGATGTTTGGTTCCATAACCTAATCTAAATTGTATAATAATCTAATGAGAGGTTTAGATACATATACATTGTACACAGAAATAATTTTATTCATACACATATACTTTGCTGTTTCTGATATATTGATCATAATTAAAATGTTGATGAATTCGTTGCATGCAAATAATATAATTGATCCATCCAATTACACAAGTATTCTTCAACAAAAAACCATTTTATTTTGAAAATTGTCAAGAAAACTTCATATAAAATTTTGAAATTTTGCTGATACGACGAAAAATTGCAAAAATTTTTATTTTTATAGATAAAATAAATTCAAAAGCTATAAACTTTATAAATAATAAAAGCTTTTTAATTTTCTAAACTACATTTTAATGTACATAAATATAATCCACAGTATAAATGTTGGAATTAGAAATTAATCCAATTAAAAGCTTTGTATATTTTGTATAGAAAAATAACAAGCTTTATTGTAACAACTTTTAGCTTACTAATTCTTAAGTTCCAACAACTACAAATATTGATTGATTAGAGCATATTTCTATATATAACCTCCATAAAATACGAAATGTTATCAATCAGAAGCTCATCAAAATTGAACAGTTAAGTGACGTTATTGGAAAAGTTTTCTATGATTCCTTTAGAACAGAATAGTCATAATTAGCACTGGAAACCGTTTAAATTTTCAATGTAGACAATAATCTCAAAACTTATATTTTTGGATTATAAGAATTAAAGATTATTTAACAAAATTGCCAGAACACTGACAGCTTCTCTGCTTTAAGAATGGATTCTACCACTAATTCTATCACTAGCAATAAAAAGAAAACAATAGTTCTATATTAAGTGTCTGCCAATTAGTATTGAGAATTGCACTCATTCGATTTTATTTTAGTGTGCTGGTAGCATAGTTTTGACTGTCAAAACGGAAAGGATCTTCCCCATAAAAATGATGGGGGTGATTTTGATTTAAGGGTAGTATAGTTTTCAAGGATAAACAAATCCGACTTTTCTTCATCAAAAAGTCATTAACGCGCAGCCGAAACCATTGGACATATAGAAATCAGAAACTTGCCTAAAAGATATATTCATATTGTAGACGCTTACTTGTACGGCGTTATTTAAAGTATGGCAAGAGATATGATGTTTCACTGGTATTATTTGATTTTATGTTGAGATACTGTGTGCAGATAAATGATAAATAAATTGAAATGAATAGCAGGATTCGTTGTACTCGCAGCCTGGCGGTAGGTCTCCCACCTTCACAATTTAACTGATTTTTAAACATTTTGTTCACACGCATAATCAAAAATAAATCGATAGGTATAATCCAAGGGGAAAGAGCTAGAAACATAAAATTTTAAAGGAATTTATTATTAGTGCCAAAACACCCAAAAATAACATAGCTAACTATTTTCAAGTATTTATCAAACTAACCGAATACACTCACGTGATGATTTTTTCTTGTACCTAAAAATGCGGTTCGTTTCAATAGATATCCAACCTGTCATCGTAAATTAATTTGATAAATTACATCTCAATAATTTTTTATTCATAAATAAGACTTACGAACATTTTTTAATGTTAAAAGCCATGTAGTTTAATTGCCGAAAATTGTGGATTAATTTAATAATTTCCGAAGTTTCGGAACTACCTTTGAATTATTGAAAATTATAATTTCCAAATTTTTGTAACCTAATATTTTTCCATTTGATTGTAAGAATTCTTAAATACGTTACTGTCATTCCACAATTAAACGAATTTACTACTTTCTTGTCAGTTGAATACAAGTATAGGATTCAGGCATTCAGTGGAATCAACAGTTAATATTGTCCAAAGAATAAAATATGTAATCAAATAGAAAATAAATTCATAAATGGATTTGTATTGAAATGGCAATTTTTTCAGTGGCGTCTACTTATCTAAACTCTGGTCTGGAATCTCACTTTACAATCCAATTAAAGTAATTTAGATCAATTCTAAAGGTGCTATAGTGCTTTAGGTCGGTGCTATACAGCTTACAGATTATTCAACTGAAATATCGGATTCGCCTCGACATTATTTTCAATGTGATTTCGAGTAGCTCATGGCAGTGTTAAAAGCTATATACATTTTCTAAAATTAATAAAAAAAATTAAAATGTTCTTCAAATTTTTTCCAAAGCTAATTTTCGATAAATTAAAATCAAACTCATCATCTGCGATTTTGAATGATTTTGTTAATCTATTGATAGGGCTATTGTCGCCTTGGTTGGTGGAATTATATACTAGCGACACATCACTGTGGAGATCCCAGACCGTTACATCGTACTCCATTTGAGATTTTAAGTATTAGAATATAAAGCTTGCATATTATCCTGAAATTAAAACATAATGTTCGCTTTAGCAATACAAAAACTCATTGCAATTCAATGTTATTGATTTTGTATCCAGTAATTAAAGGAGTCAGAGCAGTGAGTATGTCGATCACACCACATTGATGATTTTCCCGTCAACAGCAAATATGAGCACCATTCGTTATAATTTTAGTTATTCGGATCGATGAAAATAATAAAAACACAGGGTCCATTACAATTGTGATCCTTGAGGAACAGAGAAGTGACGTTGATAACTTTGAGTTTCTCCTTTCCAATTATTACATATTTGAAACGGTTTGTTAAATACAAATTGAACGAATTAGTTTATTCGAATGATCGTATCTGATAATTATCCGAGCGTAAAAAAAAACGACTCAGATAGATAATTTTTTTCTCGGATATTTAAAAAAAAACGCATATCTGAATTTTTTGACACTAAATTTATCTCTCCGACTTCTATAATATCAAAAAAAACAGACCCATTATTTTCAAATATTGTGTGGGTTCATGCTATGGGTATGGTTGTAGTTCCCCATTAAATACGATGATACTGTATATCACTTGAATCTTTAATATCACAAACAAACTCAACAGTTTCGACACAATTCGTTATGTTGAATTCTTTAGCAGTAGCCTTAAGTTGGCTAAAAGGTGGAATAAAAGTTTTCTTGATTTATATTTTCCGAACTAAGTTAGGCCACTGAACATTTTATATCACATATCTCAGAATATTAAAATTAAATGAATAGTTTAAGTAGTTAATAAACATAAATTTATGTGTAATTTGAAACTATATTTTACAATTAATAGACAATTTTTGTACAATTATTTTAAACTAATATAACCTTTTTTAAGGCAACAATAAATGAACCTTTCTGGTCTGGTAACAATCGAACTCTAATTTTTTATTAGAAAAAACAAAAATCAACAAAATATAAAATCAACGATTACTTATTTATAAAAATTAAATCTAATTTTGTACGCAATCATTAATATCTAAAGTGCAAACGATAACAATAAAAATCTAAATGGTACAAAATAAAAATGAAAAATGAAGATCAAAATGAAAACACTACAAATACTCCCCCTCCAGAGAGATCGAAGATCTATCGAAGAAAATATAAGAAACGAGAAGGGGTCCTGGATACACGACCCGAACTTGTAGTCCTTACACTTTTTGGTGCAAGATCGAAGTGAACCTTTTTTTTACTTTTCGGCCCTGAAATAGAAGGTTTTGGTTCGAGAGTCGGTAAAGATGGTCCAGTATTTGTAGTCAGTGTTTCCTGATTGTCGGTGAAACATGGTTTCAGTCTGTTGATTGAAATTTTGGCGTGTCTTCCGTTCAAATCTAATGTATAAAATTTTTATGTACGGTCAATTACTAAAAATGGTCCTGTATATGGTGGTTGCAGTGATCTGCGTACTGCGTCAGTTCGTAAGAAAACGTGCGAGCAAGTATGCAGATCTTTACTGATAAAAATTTTGTCCGTTGCGTGTCGCGATGCCGGTATAGGTCGTATTTCGTCAAAGTGTCGTTTTAGATTAGTAACAAAGTCTGATTGTAAAATTTGTTCGTTCCTAGGATCTAAAAAGGTACCTGGAAGGAACTCGAGTCGTAAGCCCAAATACGAGTTCAGCAGGTGTTGCTTTCAGTTCGTCGCTGTACGTCGTTCGTAGTCCAAGTAAAATTGAAGGGAGAACACTAGTCCAATCTGTTCGATCGTAGCACATAATGGCAGACTTGATGACACGGTGCCATCGCTCGATCATACCATTACATTTTGGATTGTAACTAGTTGTTCTCCGTCGCTCGAATCCAAGTAAGTTTGCCAGTTCGTGAAAAAGTTGCGATTCGAATTGCATGCCTTGGTCCGTAACAATGGACTCTGGCACACCAAAGCGAGCTATCCAATTAGAGTAGACAGCGAAGGCAACTGTAGCAGCAGTAATATCAGGAACTGGAATCGCCTTGGGCCAGCGGGTGTATCTATCAATCAATGTAACGCAATACCGCTGATTATCAGAAACTGGTAATGGACCAATGATGTCGAGGTGAATAATCGAAAAACGTTGAGAAGTTAATTTGTATGTGATAAGCGGAGATTTTGTGTGACGAGAGACTTTAGCCTTTTGGCAAGCTACACAGTTTTGAGCCATTTTCTGGACGTCTTTATTAATAGATGGCCAGATGACATTCTGAGTCAAAAGTTTAATGGAAGCTTTGACGCCAGGATGAGAAAGATTATGAAATGCATCGAAAACTTGTTTTCGGAAATTAAGCGGAATGAATGGTCTAGGTGTAGCAGTTGTAGTATCGCAATGTATTAGGGTTTTCGAATTGAATGAAATAGGGAATTTCTCAAATTTGAGAACCGAATTACTCCTTAAGATTTCTTCGAATTCTTCGTCATTAGTCTGAGCATCTGCGATGATAGCATAATCAATACTTTCAGGAATAGAAATTTGATTAATGCGTGAGAGAGTATCTGCAACGATGTTATCCAAACCAGAAATGTGTTGGATATCGGTTGTGAATTGACCAATGAAATCTAAGTGTCGAAACTGACGAGGAGATGCTTTTTCCGGATTCTGACTAAATGCGTGAACGAGTGGTTTATGATCGGTATATAGTGTAAACGTACGACCTTCGAGAAGATGACGAAAGTGTTTAACACCAGAATAAGCCGATAGAAGTTCGCGATCATAAGCACTGTATTTCTTTTGCGTATCATTGAGACGTACTGAAAAGAAACCGAGTGGTTGCCAAGTATCCGAAATTAATTGCTGAACTACAGCACCAATCGCTGTATCGGAAGCATCAACCATGATGGCCAGAGGTGCTGATGATGAAGGATGAATTAGTAATGTAGCATCGGAAAGTTTAATTTTGCAGTTATCGAACGCTTCTATAGCTGCTGTTGACCACTGTATTGGAACGCGACTGTTCTTGGTATAACCTTTTAGATAATCATTCAGTAATGCTTTGTCAGCAGCAGCACCCGGAATGAAGCGTCGATAAAAGTTGATCATACCTAAAAATCGTTTCAGTTGTTGAACAGTCTGTGGTCGTTCGAAATTTTTGATGACTTGAACCCGTTCATGCGATGGTAAGATACCTTGTCCAGTTACCGTATGGCCTAAAAATTGAATTTCATGTTTAGCAAAAGTGCATTTGTCAATATTTACTACTAGTCCATGTTCTTCAAATTTAGCAAAGGTCATTTTAATATGTTCGAGATGTTCGTCATAATTTTTAGAGGCAATGAGCACATCGTCCAAATACACAAAACAGAAATCAAGTCCTAGTAGAATTGAGTGCATAAGACGTTGGAACGATTGTGCTGCATTGCGAAGTCCAAAAGTCATCCTACAGAATTCAAAAAGTCCGAAAGGTGTCGAAATAGCTGTTTTTGGAATGTCCGTCGGTTCGATAGGAATTTGGTGGAATGCCTGGACAAGGTCTATTGTAGAAAAAATAGAGCACCCTTCGAGTCGTTGTGTAAAGTCCTGGAGATGTGGAATAGGATATCGATCCGGAATCGTTACACGGTTAAGAGCTCGATAATCCCCACATGGTCTCCAGTCTCCATTCTTTTTTAACACGAGATGTAGAGGACTGGACCAAGGACTGCTACTAGGTCTGCAAATCCCGAGTTTCATCATGTTTTCGAATTCTGTTTTCGCGATGATGAATTTGTCCGGTGCCAATCGTCGTGGTTTGCATGCAACCGGTGGTCCGTACGTCTCTAGTTTGTGAGTCACGTTATGTTTGGTGTTGTCGATGTTTATGTGTCCGTGAATTACTGTCGGAAATTTAGAAATTACTTTGAAGACTCCTGAGTCCATCACTGACTTGTCGATCCTAGACAATGTAGAATTATCGTTGTTAGAAGAAAAAACACCGCGTGTATGCAAAGAGGTTAACGGATCAATGAGCCTCTGTCTTTGCATATCTACTAATAAACCTGTGTTTTTTAAAAAGTCAGCGCCGATGATAGGCATCGACACGTCAGCAATGATGAATTCCCAGGAGAATTCGCGGCGCAGTCCGATGTCTAATTTGAGAATTTTGGTGCCAAAGGCGTTCACTGCAGAGCCGTTAGCAGCAAACAATCTGAATGATGGGTCGACCCTTGGGTTCCGAGCGAAACGAGCCGGCAAGACTGAGACATCTGCACCTGTATCTATTAAAAAGTGAATTTGTAAGACGATTTCGAAAATTAAAAGGCGGCTGGATTCAAATATGTCATTGCAGCCCGCTATCTGCAAATGACTTACTGGTTTTTTGCAACCTTGCTATCGGAAGTTGTAGAATTTTTTAAATATTGCAACCAGTTTTACATTTTTGTGCCTTGTTTCCGAAAAAATGATGGTAAAAGCAAATGAAATTATTAGACGCAGAAGGCTCACCATAATTTTGATATCGTCGAAAATTAGGTGAATTAGATCGTGAATTTGGCCCCGAATTGGATCGTGAATTATTTCGAGATCCAAAATTACTATTTCGATTGGAATTAGAATTTGAATTTGAACGAGACCTAGACTGATGTTGAAAAATTTCCGAAATCTCCGATAGCAAGGTTCTACGAAATTCCAAAAATTGTTGATCAATAGTAATATTTGGGGTAGATACGGAAGCGGATGACTCAATAGCACTGACTTGAGATTGTGTCATTGTCTCGAAAACATTGTCAGCTCGTTCCGCCAAGACTGACAGGGAGACATCATTTTCAAATGGTGTGAGTACCATTTGAACCTGCTGCGGCAATCTCTTCATCCAAAATTGACGGATGGTCGGCTCGTTCAAGTTGTCGCCGGCATTCAACTTCATGGCGCTCAGCAACTGTGATGGCTTCCTGTCCCCAAGTGTCAAGCCATGCATCAAATTGTTCATCTTTGTTTTCTCCGATTCCCCCAGCACCCGGATCACTTCGGTCTTGAAAGCCATATATGGCTGAGCCCCTTTAGCCTGTGTTATTATGTAAGCCAAAGTATCATGGAGCCGTGCATCCAGGGCCCCAACCGCGTGTGCATACCTAGTTGCCTCAACGCTAATTCCAGCAACCAGAAATTGTTGCTCTAGAATCTCAAACCAAACAACCGGGTTCTGAGCGTAGAGAGGTTGTGGAGGTTTGAACGCAACACGAGAAATTTGAGCTGATAAAAGAGGAGTAGGAACATGATCAATTATGGGAGGCTCAGGTAAATTTATTCTCCTTACAGCTTTAGCTACCGCTTCATTAATCAGGACAGCGAGCTGAGCTGGTGAAAAAGTTAAATTTGTAGCATCCGAAGTGGATGCCTCGTCACTCTCATTAATTGGAGGAGAAGGAATAGTCGCAGACGGATCCATTTCGGAAGTAAAATTTAGTTAAATACCGAAAAAAAAATAAAAATTTTGGATTTGAATGTAAAATTTAGACGATGCCGAAAACAAAAACTTTTTAAAGAAATAAAAGACTATATTTTTTAGATTTTATTAAAACAAAAACGAAGAAAGAAAAATTTTGTTTGCACTCTAATAAAAATAGTTGCGTACTTACAGTTTTTGCTTTTGCTCGTTAACATGGAGTCACCTCGGTCTCTGTTAAAATGCAAATGTGTGTAGTGTTGGTGATGTTAATGATGATGCCGTTGCTGGTGTTGATGTCGATGTTGTTGATGTGGTGTGATTGATGCGGTACACAATATTGGTGCGTGTTCTTATCACGTCGGGGTCACCACTTATGGGTATGGTTGTAGTTCCCCATTAAATACGATGATACTGTATATCACTTGAATCTTTAATATCACAAACAAACTCAACAGTTTCGACACAATTCGTTATGTTGAATTCTTTAGCAGTAGCCTTAAGTTGGCTAAAAGGTGGAATAAAAGTTTTCTTGATTTATATTTTCCGAACTAAGTTAGGCCACTGAACATTTTATATCACATATCTCAGAATATTAAAATTAAATGAATAGTTTAAGTAGTTAATAAACATAAATTTATGTGTAATTTGAAACTATATTTTACAATTAATAGACAATTTTTGTACAATTATTTTAAACTAATATAACCTTTTTTAAGGCAACAATAATGAACCTTTTTTGGTCTGGTAACAATCGAACTAAACATTTTTATTAGAAAAGACAAAAATCAACAAAATATAAAATCAACGATTACTTATTTATAAAAATTAAATCTAATTTTGTACGCAATCATTAATATCTAAAGTGCAAACGATAACAATAAAAATCTAAATGGTACAAAATAAAAATGAAAAATGAAGATCAAAATGAAAACACTACAATGCTTTAATAGAAACATTTCCAAACATACATGTTGCAACACTTTAATTAAAGTATATAAATGTCAACCAATTTTTTCAGTAAAATTATAGTTTTACTCACATGTACTTATTATAATAATACTAAAAATTATTTATTTGAGTGCATCTAACACACATCACGAATCATTAACCAAATTTAATTTCTCATAAATATTATGCATAATTAAATTACGTACCTTTTGTAATGAAGTTTGTGTAATCAATGTCTAAAAATAAATTTTTCTGTTCATTGACATAAAAGCAACACAAAATGATGACTACAAACTAACGAAATTAAAAACTAAATGACATATAGTAGATAACAAAATTTTTGAACTTTTGTTTTTTGTAAATATTATTAGTTACTGAGGAAACGAAAAGAGCTTACTTGGTTTTTAGTTCATACACATATAAATAGAATCAAATTATTTATTTATAATTTCTCTCATTAGAAACACTATCCATAAAATAAAAATTAAATTAACAATGAAAATTATTAATTTTGATTTGTGATTGATGTTGTAACCATTCGTCACAGATGATTAGATTTTATAATAACCCTTAAGGTTGAACGTTCTGAAAATAGTTTTATTTTAAATCGTGTGGGTATAAGGTTATGTGGGTTTAAAGTTAAAGTTTTTATAAAATTAAAGAAATATGAAGCATGTTTTGTGATTTATGACTAAAGTGGCGGATGAAATATTTTTTAAATATTCTAAGATTTTGCAATAAATTACAAGCAATTTTATTAGTATATGTATAAGAAAATTCATGTATTATATAACACCACCAAAGTATTAGTCATGCATTTTGTTTCGCTTGGTGCACGCAGCTTCCTTTTAAATTAAGCCTGCCGGCCTCCAGCAAATTAATTATTTTAAATTTGCCTTGATTTTTTGATGGTAAATTCGGAAAATTGTAATTTATTCCGAAATATTGTTACCTTCTTGCTGTTTTCCAAAAGCCTATACATTTTTAAAGTAACGTAAAAATTTTCCTTAACCTGTCCTAAAAAAACAACAACATAAAATTATGCGTATACATATGTATATCAATTTTTTTACTACATAAAAGTCTCGTTATAACGTATTTTTACCTTTGTCTTATTGTGATTTCTGATTGGTAATTATTCAATTGGTTTATTATAATAATTATAATAATTTCTTCCAAACTTAATATTTTTAATTTGAATTAATTATATTTAGAGATCAATTTTTTCTTTAAGGCTCTAGATATTATATTAGTCTAAGGGGATGGATATAAAGTTAGCCCAGGATTCATTCCAGAAAAACGCAATAGCAACACCATAACTATAGGGACACTTTTATAGCAACTATCAGCCCAGGATTAACTATCATCCTATAATTTTGTCCCATCCCAGGAAAATATGTCCTATAAAGATACCCAAAAAAGTATCATAAAAAACATAAATCGAACCATTCAATGATTTGATTTATTAAGTCGGATTCAGAAAAGATTGTGATAAGTGACGGAGGAAGTCGAGTGTTTTTTAAACTTGGCCAACAAAAAAACTACTTCGAAACACTCGAGGTAATGTCGGACTAGTTCGGGTGATTTTTAAGTTTGGCATACTAACACCAATTTATCCTGTTCGTTTCAAAACTCTTTCACGATCGTGAGCGAGCTAATTTAGCTTTAAGCTAACCATTTCATATATTTTTCATGATTTCACTATTTTTAATTATTTCACAAGTTTCATCGCCTACATAGCCAATTAGGTAAAAGTGTCGGATTAGATCGGGTGTTTTTTAAGTTTGACATAATAACATTAATTTTTAATGTTAAAACTAAAATCGCGTGCAAGCCAATTGAGCTTTATTTGCCAGATTAGCTCGTTTTATTTAGAGTCTTTCAGCATATTATAACAATATTATTATTAGTTAATAGAATAATTATGAATTAATAATTCAAACAAGATAGAGCCGCAACTAACAAAGCTCGTCCAACTATGGTTCTTCTGCGCGAAATTTTTGGCGATCGAATAATATCGAGCTCGCACGATTTAACCGCTCCTGATTTGTTTCTTTGGGGCTATTTAAAGGGTAAGGTGTATTCCATAAGAACCATCCAAACGCCTAATGCCAGGGGCGTTGGGACCTGAAATTCTAAGAAAATTATAATATTAATTGCTTTGTTTACTATTTCGAATTTCACAAATTAATTTTATATAGCTATAATCACAATTTAATAATATTTTTATTAGAATTTGTATTTGTTGTTGTCGTAGCCCAAGATATAGGGTGTTAAATAAATAATATATAGGATGTTAGTTTATCCTAATTCAAAAAACAATTCAATGAAACACAATTAATTTGTTAATTTATTAACTTATGTTTTCACAATTATTGTTCACATATAATGTTTTATTATAATTATTTCAGTTGTAATTTTTATTTATTCAAAACTTATCACTTATAATTTTCTTTTATTAATTATTATTAGTTTATAATTTTCATAATTTATTACTAAAATTAATCCAAATTAATTTTTTTTATCAATTTTAATTTACACCACCAAAATAAAAAGATAACCACGCGGAAAATCACACACTGCTTATTTTAGCAGTCCAATTTTTAATGTGTAATTAATCGGCGCACCACTTGCGCCGACCGAAAAATCTGCAAGAGAGAGGATTCTATATACATACATTTATATACATGTACTTCATTAGTATATAAAGATGAGCAAGGGAAATACGCGTGCAAAAACCCAATCATCAAGACGAATTGCATGTATATGTGAATTCGTTTTGTTCGGCCCAAATATTCGAGAAAATAAAAGTAACGTGCCGAATGATAATTGGCCTATAAAATATCACGCTATATGTATTCGAGAGAGTGATCAATATGTACGTAATATAAAATTAAATTGTACATAGAATTATCGAATACTAAGTAGATGCAAAATGTTCTATATACATAACAAGAGTATGAGTTGTATATAGAAAGTAAATGATTGCAATGTTAACGCGTTGCTTACCAATGTGTGGAAATAAGCAAACGCGAAATTGTAGTGATTCCGATACAATTGAAATTAAGGCGATTTCCAGATTAATTGTATCGGTCGCTACAGGACTCCCCTGCAAGTGAAGCTCCCCCCTAAATGAAGCTGATATAATTATTAGAATTATAGTGCTATACGTACTGTTTTACGCGCTCGAGGTGCTGATATTTGATCAGACGAGGCTAATATTCCGTAAGCTGGCTTCAATCGATCAATAGAAATGTTATGATTTTTATCTTTGATCGAGATAATGAAATGTTTTCGAAGGCGTCTAATGACTTTATATGGACCTTCGTAGGGTGGTGATAACCCTGTTCGAACCTTGTCCATGCGAACAAAAACAAAATCACAAGTGTCCAACGTTTTAGGGACAAAAATTGTGTTTTGATTAGTTGTTCGAGTTGCTGTCGGAACAAGATTTTGCATGGTTGTCCTCAAGTGGTCGACGACTGTGTCTGCGGTTGGTAAAGGTGGAAGAGGATTTTCGACGAAGAACTCACCGGGTAGCTTGATGGTTTGACCATAGACCATTTCCGCTGGTGAGCACTTCAGATCTTCTTTCACTGTAGCTCTAATTCCGAGTAAAACAATGGGAATTTCAGATCTCCAATTACTAGTATTTCCTCGAGCCATGAGTGCTGATTTAAGCTGATGGTGAAATCGTTCAACCATGCCATTGGCTTGAGGATGATAGGCCGTAGTACGTATACGATTTGAGCCAAGGAGTTTCGTTAACTCAGCAAAAAGTTTGGACTCAAATTGTGTTCCTTGATCAGTAGTAATATTGAAAGGAACCCCAAATCGGGATACGTAATTAGATACAAAAGTTGAAGCAACTGTGGCTGCAGACATATTGTCCATGCAGTAAGCTTCCGGCCATCTAGTAAAACGATCGACACAGGTAAGAATGTAAGAATATCCATTGGATTGTGGAAGTGGTCCAACAATGTCCAAATGAATATGTTCGAATCGACCTGGTGGAATTTCGAAATGTCCAAGGGGCGATTTTGTATGCCTTTGGACTTTTGATTTTTGGCAGGCTAAACAGGATTGTGCCCAATGGGTCACATCTTTGTTCATGCTAGGCCAAAAGTAACGAGCAGTAATCAATTTTCGAGTATCACGGATACCTGGATGTGAAATATTATGTAATGCATCGAAAATAGTTCGACGTAGTGATTCTGCGATGTACGGGCGATTTGCACCCGTAGAGATTTCGCAGTAGATTTTAAAACCAGGAAATTCAAAAAGCTCTAATCTGTAGTGACTAGTGCGACATTCGGAACCAGAAAATAAATTCTGAAGTTCTAGGTCGGCTTCTTGGGCTTGGCTAATTTTATTCAAGTCGAAGTGAGTCTCGACTGTGGCAGTTTCGGTGGTGCGAGATAAGGTATCTGCAACCACATTATTTTTACCTGTCACATGTTGGATATCCGTGGTGAATTGCGAAATGAAATCCAAATGACGAGATTGTCTCGGATTTCTCTCAGTTTTTGATTGGATTGCCCGTGTTAGAGGTTTATGGTCGGTATATATTGTAAATTCCCGACCTTCAACAAAATATCTAAAGTGCTTAATAGCTAGATAAATTGCTAGTAATTCCCGATCGAATGCGGAGTACTTTTTCTCGGCATCCGATAGCTTCTTGGAGAAAAATCCCAATGGTTCCCAAATATTATTATTAAGCTGTTGCAGAACCGCTCCAATCGCAGAGTTCGATGCATCAGTCGTAATACTGAACTTTGAAGCGTCCAGTGAGTGTACTAACAAAGTAATGTTAGACAATTCACTCTTTAGCGAGTTAAATGCATTTTGGCATTCAATTTAGAAAAGTTCTTGGGCGTCTTAGGCTTTTTAACAAGAGCAGCCAAGTGCGAGTGAATTGGGGCAAGTGTTTCAGCAAGTTTCGGAATAAATCTATGGTAGTAATTAATCATACCAACGAAACGCTGAATGACCTTAATTGAATTGGGTGGTGGGAAATCCCTGATGGCATTAATCCTATCTTCAGCAGGTAGAATACCATCAGGAGTAATTTTATGACTGAGGAAGTCAAGTGTGCTGGCGCCAAATACGCATTTAGCACTATTGATGTGAACATCAAACTCCACTAACTTTTGGAATAGTTGATCCAAGTGCAGTTTATGTTGTTCCTCAGATTTTGAAGCTATTAATATATCGTCAATATAGACGAATACGAAGTCTAGACCATGAGTGACTTCGTTCATATAACGCTGGAACGTTTGAGCGGCATTGCGTAATCCAAATGGCATTCGTGTATATTCGAAAAGGCCAAATGGGGTAGTGATTGCCGTTTTAAAAACGTCCTCAGGTGCGACAGGAATATGGTGATAACCTCTAATCAAATCGATTTTGGAGAAGATTTTGCATCCATGTAAATGCATGGAGAAATTTTGTATGTGGGGTATCGGATAACGATCCGGCGTAGTAACAATGTTAAGTCGCCGGTAATCCCCACATGGTCTCCAATCATTATCTTTTTTCCTGACCATATGTAATGGGCAAGAAACAGATGATGCAGATGGTCGGCAAATGCCTAATTCCACCATATGTTGGAATTCGATTAATGCCGCTGTATGGCGAACTGAATCCAGTCTTCGTGGTCTTGACACTGGTAAATGACCTTCAGTGATAATATGATGTACCACGGAATGTTTAACTGGTAAATTGTAATTTGGCTCGGCAATTAGGGCCGGATACTTTTTGAGTATCATGCCATAGGCGTTGTCGATTATAAAATGGATCGGTGAAAATACGTCAGAGCGATCCATTGTGGCAAAGGTTGACAGCTGTGTCGCTGAATCAACTAGCCGTTTATTTTTTATATCGACTAATAGGCCAAATTTACTCAGAAAATCGGCGCCAATTATTGGACGATTCACAGCAGCTATTAAAAATGCATGCGTGAAAGTTCGTCTAAGTCCGATATCAACCTGGAGCAATTTAGTTCCATAGGTTAAAATGGTTGAACCGTTGGCTGCCGAAAGTACTAAATTTGAATTTGAATCTTTGATATATTTTTGATTCAAAAATTGTTTTGCTGGAATGACTGATAAATTAGCTCCAGTATCTATTAAAAAAGTCAGATTATTTTTAATATCATACAAGAATAATCTGCTCGTGTTCAGGGTGTATTGATTCATTGAATCTACCCGTGAGTTTTCGAGTTTTTTTGGTTGCTTGATTCGTCGGCGGTCTGTGTGCCTTTAAAATTACAAGGCTGTATACACTTATGTGCTCTGGTACCATACTTGTGGTGGTACCAACATTTATCATATCTCCGATTAATTGATGGGGATCGAGACCGCTGACGTGAACGCGACATAGATCGAGAACTTGACCTTTGTCTCGATCTGCTACGCTGACCGCTTAAAACTTGGTCAAATTTTGATTCAAGTCGAGCCAATCTGGCTTCGACTGAGTCGCGTTGAAGCTGTGGTCTAAATTGTTTCATGGTTGATGATGTCGATGGCTTATTTCGCTCTGCTGACGAAATTGTGTTATGCGGACTGATGTGCTCATGCATCTTGTCCGCTGACTTAGCTAGAGCTTGTATATCAACATTTTCATCATGTGAGAGCATTGCTATTCGAATTATCTCTGGTAGATTCCTCAACCAGAGAGATCTTAAAACTGTGGTATTTACGTTACCTTCAGCTAATGTCTTAATATAACGTAATAACTCAGTTGGCCGCATAACCCCTAAATTTTGGCCACTCAATAATTGAGTTAATTTCCGCTCTTGTGACGGAGCCAAGCGATCTAAAAACGCCTGTTTTAAGGTTTGGTAGCAATTGTTTTTAGGCGGATCCGCAAGAATATCCGAAATCTTTTGGCTCGCTTGAGGGGATAATGCGTTGAGCACCAACAGATATTTGCTCTTATCACTCGTAATACCCTTTAAATTAAAAATAATCTCTACCATATTGAACCAATCCGCTGGCCCTTCTAACCAAAATGGTTGTAATTTTAGGCTACTTTCGGATAGTTCAATATTTCCTTGCTCAACAGTTTCCATATCAATGTCGACGTTATTGTCTTGGTCAAGTGGCTGATTAGGATCAGTCTTGGGTGGCATTGTGTAATCTGTACCTGACAGAAGATGGAAACTATGGTGGTTTGTTTAAAAAAACTTTCAGTACACCACTATGAGGGTCTGATAAAAATAAAAAGACAATTCGATAAAATTATCGTGGAAAAATTTTGAACGATATTGATTAATACTCAAAGGTTAATGCGGAATCCAAAAACAAAACGAATCAATCAAAATTTTAAACTGTCAGAAATTTAAAACTGATATTGATTCAATACGCTAATTGTTCACTTTGAGTAAATCTTGCAATGGGCTGGAATCACCGCCGTTGGTGGTTTTTAGAAAATCCGTTTTTCTTTAAATGTTAAATTATTCTTTTTATAGTTAACAAACCAACGGTAGTGATGGCGGGAGGATTACAGCGAGAGACAACCAGTGTGTTTAAATATGGATGGATGCGACCGTGGTGGTGAAATTAATGTTAATAAAATTAATTGTACAGTTAAACAAATGATTCTACGTTAAGTTTTCTTTAAAAAAAAATTGATTCTACGTTACTTTGTTAAAATGATAATTTTACGTTAAATTTTTCTTTTTGAAAAATAAAAATAACTTTTTTAACAAGTGAAAAAAATCTTTTAATATGAGAAAAAAAAAACTTGTTACCAGATTTTTGTTGTCGTAGTTGTTTATGTTGTTGTTGCGGCGTCCTTTCTCGTTGCGGTGAGGGTGAGTCGCTTCACCGTTTGTTTATCCCGCGTTGCGTGGGAGGGGTTGGTCCCTACACACGTGTCTTCTTTATTCCCGCGTTGCGTGGGAGGGGTTGGTCTCTACACACGAGTCTTCTTTATTCCCGCGTTGCGTGGAAGGGGTTGGTCCCTACACACGTTTTCGTCACTGCACGAATTATTATTTTCTGCCCGCGTGGTTTAATTAACTTGGTTTTGTTTTGTTTGTTTTTGTTTATCACGTTAATTAATTGGTTATCGCGTCTAGTGTCAATTAATAAATATTCACCGGACTATTAAAATATGTCTTACTATTCATAAATTGAGGTAAAAACCGCTGTCGGGGTCACCACTTATAGGATGTTAGTTTATCCTAATTCAAAAAACAATTCAATGAAACACAATTAATTTGTTAATTTATTAACTTATGTTTTCACAATTATTGTTCACATATAATGTTTTATTATAATTATTTCAGTTGTAATTTTTATTTATTCAAAACTTATCACTTATAATTTTCTTTTATTAATTATTATTAGTTTATAATTTTCATAATTTATTACTAAAATTAATCCAAATTAATTTTTTTTATCAATTTTAATTTACACCACCAAAATAAAAAGATAACCACGCGGAAAATCACACACTGCTTATTTTAGCAGTCCAATTTTTAATGTGTAATTAATCGGCGCACCACTTGCGCCGACCGAAAAATCTGCAAGAGAGAGGATTCTATATACATACATTTATATACATGTACTTCATTAGTATATAAAGATGAGCAAGGGAAATACGCGTGCAAAAACCCAATCATCAAGACGAATTGCATGTATATGTGAATTCGTTTTGTTCGGCCCAAATATTCGAGAAAATAAAAGTAACGTGCCGAATGATAATTGGCCTATAAAATATCACGCTATATGTATTCGAGAGAGTGATCAATATGTACGTAATATAAAATTAAATTGTACATAGAATTATCGAATACTAAGTAGATGCAAAATGTTCTATATACATAACAAGAGTATGAGTTGTATATAGAAAGTAAATGATTGCAATGTTAACGCGTTGCTTACCAATGTGTGGAAATAAGCAAACGCGAAATTGTAGTGATTCCGATACAATTGAAATTAAGGCGATTTCCAGATTAATTGTATCGGTCGCTACAAATAATTATTATTCGAAAATGGCTGTCCAATAAAAAGTAATTATCGGATTGTTATGGTAGATGGCTTGTTTTTTAGGTAAAAGTGTGCCAATTAATACAAAAATATAAAAATCATATCTCTTTAAATTTTCTAACTAAAAACTCCCGTGAAAAATTTGATTTTCAGTTTAATTTTTTAATTTTTTTTTGTACATCTTTTCCTACATATAGAAAAAAATCAGATTCCACGTACATATTTTTGTTTTCTTGGCAAACTAACTAAAGTACAATCGGGTTAGTTTTTTTATACAGTCTTTTATAGAGTGTTTCCAATTAAAAAAATTGGCGTTAGTCAAACTTAAAAAATACCCGAGCTAGTCCGACACTTTTACGTAATTGGCTCTGGAGAAGATGGGACTGGTGAAATAATGAAAAATATATGAAATGGGTAGCTTAAAGCTCAATTGGCTCGCTCACGACCATGGAAGTTTTTTGAAACGAACCGGATAAATTTGTGTTAGTATGCCAAACTTAAAAAATATATGAGCTAATCCGACACTTTTAGCTAATTGGCTATGTAGGCGATGGAACTGGTGAAATAATTAAAAATAATGAAAAATGTACAAAATTGTTAGCTTAAAACTAAATTGGCTCACTCACGACCGTGGTAGTTTTTTGAAACGAACAGGATAAATTGGTGTTAGTATGCCAAACTTAAAAAACACCTGAGCTAATCCGACGCTACATTACCTAATTGGCTATGGAGGCGATTCAACTGGTGAAATAATTAAAAATAATGAAAATTATGTGTTATTTGTATTTATTTTTCAGTTAATTTAAAGTTTTAATGTTTAAACATTATTTGTAATGATTTTACGACTTGTATTTCCTGATTTCGTTTTTATATGCCTTATACATAGTTCTATCATGAGAGATAATGGATACTATCACTTGTATTACCTGATGTACATTTTTCATTTTTCTGGGATAAAACTCTGGGATAACTTTTTATACGTTCTAAGGAAAGTCGTAAATAAACCATTTTTATATGAAAACATAAACGAGTTGCGACTCAACTTTTATGATTAATATTAATTGTCTTGACTTACTAGGTTTTATTTGCAACTCCAAAATTTTGGTAGCAAGCTTTTCATGATCATCTACTACACTATACTCGAAAAATAATAATTAAAAGAATTCGAAAAAACTAATTTTAAATTCAAGTTTGCATGGTGGAATTAATTAAGAAGACATATTTTTAAATAGCAAGTGATTTACTTGCGACCCGATGGAGGATATAAGTTGCACTGTAAATTTTCCAAATTTTTTGTTGGTTTTATGCCTAAACTGATAATTTTAAAGCAAAGTTTTTCACTTAAAATTATGCCACAGATCTCAAGATTAAATAAAACTTCGCTTAATGTTAAAAATGAAAAGACCCACGGACCGCTTCTGAATTTGATACTCTTATTATAGTAATATCATTATAATTCCACATCCATAACAAAGTTGATTTAAATAATTTAACATCATTTTATTTTATTGATGATAGCTATAAGTTTCAAAATGACATATGAGATAACCATAAATTATACATACAAACCACACGTTGATTGATTTTATAGTTCTATATATATATATATATGTATATATATATATATATATATATATATATATATATATATATATATATATATATATATATATATATATATATCCATGTTTTAATGTTATACACAGAATTTGCTATTGCGAATATAATCTATAAATAAACAAAACTAAATGTCAATCACAAAAATAAAAATAGTACACAGGAAATATAAATTTTCACCCCAAATGTTACATGATAAATCACAATGATCTACACAAAATCATAAATTTCTATTTATGTTAAAATCAACAAAAAATGTACATATATAGAAACGCGGAATTTGTTAAACTGAGTGAAAATTTTTAGTGCAGTGTCTGTTTTGATTATTTTCAATTTGTTGATTGCTGGTGCTGAGCTTTTGTGTTAAATGTACGTATGTGAATGAGTATAAATGCTTTATCAAAAATAATAATATTTCTGGGCGTATTTATTATTTAAAAGATAAAAACTTATATGTTTCATTTAATTCCATTATAAATAATATCCGAAAAAAAATGTGATAGTAGTAATCATAATAATAACACACAAACAAATTTAACTTAAACCTCATGAGTATATACGAATGTACGTTCGAACGTTTGGTTTTCATTTTCAATTTTGAAAACAAATTTTAAAATTTTATTGTTGGTTATATAGTTTTGCATTTTTGAATTTCAACATTTGGTTTTTCGTATTGTTTCGTATAACTTTAATTTTCATTTGGCATGGACCGTTCCTGTTGTTGTTCCTTTTTTTTTTAATTTTGAGGTGGGTTGTGCTGGGAATTTACTGAAATGATGGTTTTAATTTTGATGAAAGCTGGCTATATATATATCCATATTTATATATATATATATATATATATATATATATATATATATATGTATATATATATATATATATATATATATATATATATATATATATATATATATAAATATATATATATATATATATATATATATATATATATATATATATATATATATATATATATATATATATATATATATATATATATATATATATATATATATATATATATATATGCATACTTATGAGTGTACAAAACAGCAAAAGATTTCTATTTATTTATATAATTTTATTGAAAACTTCATACAGGGTTAGTATACATACATATTGTATAATTTAGTATGTATATGTGTACTATGTGTAGGTATTTGAACTATAATTACTATAAATTTTGGCAAAGGTTAAACAACTAATAAAAACATGTATCCAATTATACAAAACACATAACCATTAAAAAATACTGTTGATGTGTGTATGTGTGTATATGCAAAAGATCACCAATTATTAAGATTAACCTTACTTACATCGACTTACTCTCACACAAACAATTTTTTTATGTGTATATCTTATTACAGCAAATTAAAAACAATGTCATCAAAACGTTTATAATTAAACGGTAATAAAAAACAATTTTAGAAAAAAGACAATTATTAAAAACAAAAGTGTTCCATAAATGTTAAAAATTAAAACATTAAAGTGTTCTTAAATTAAATCATTTAACGTAGAACCGAAATAATCAAATAAAATAAAATAAAACAAAAAAAGCAGAACCAAACTATACAATTTTTAAAACAATGTCTCAAAGTTGATAAAAGTTAAAATTAATTTTTTTTTTATTTTTTTTTTTTTTTTTACTTGTCAAATATCCTTTTTTGCTTTTTGGAAAAAATATTGTGTCATAATTATCTGAATCATATATAAGCCAAACAAACCAAACCAACAAAAAAAAACAAAAAAGATATTCGGTTTTATTTCTTTTAAATAAGAAATAGTTGTCCTGTAATATGAGAATATCAAATTAATATTCATGTGACCATCAAAAATATATCATACATGAGAAAAAAAGGATACAATTTTTGTACCAAACATCACCACTATTGTAGCCACCACCACCATCATCATCACCACACATACAGAAACGTAAAAAAAGGGTTGCTGAAAGGCATCCGAGAAAAATCCATATCAATTTTTTTTTCATTTTTAATGTTATGGATAGCAATTTGATTTTCATACAATTGCTTTTTATTCTTCTTGGTACAGTGGTTAAAGGTAAGGACTTTATGGCTTTTGACTATTATTTAACGATAAATTTTACAATTTTTATTCTTCTTTTTTTGATAGTTTACGGTTTTATATTTTTTTTAATTGGTTTTTATGGGTTTTGTCTCTTTTCAGGTAAGAGAAGTCGCCAAGTTTTGGTCCGGATTACAATGTATAGCAAAGGATGAGTACAATATTTTTTTTCATTTTAAACTTTTTGTAAATCGAATGAAAAATGACTTTTAGATTTGTAGAGTATATTGTTTTTTGCGGTCTTTGTGAACTTTGGTACATATATATCTATAATGATATAAGCTTTTATCTCTGAATTAATTGCAGTCTTGTCCTAATGTCATGGGATATAAATTAAATTATTGTTTCTAGTTTATGATCTGTCTGGATTAATGTTTCTGACATATGGTTCAAAATGAAATTTCAAATATGTGTTATATTGTCCAAAATATTCAAAATTATTATAAACCAGAGCAATTTGTTTATTTTGTCTGATAGTATAGTTTTAAATTGAAATGAAAATGATATGCGATCTCCGAATGTTGAATAACGATAAAGAGTGCTGTTCTGAGTATTCTTGGGCTATTGGCTATTTAATTTTTCATTTCAATAGAAAATATACCTAAATATGCAGAATTTTAGCATCACTACTTCAAATGTTTCTTCTATTTGATGGAACTATTTATGGAACTACGTGAAAGACTTTTGCCTCAGTTTATTCAAGAGTAATCTGTGACGTAATCATTGCAATTTCACAATATTCACAATGTTAAACTGCTTCCATACTTCCATTGAATATTTTGAAAACGGAAGAAATAATCGAAACTGTCAAACTACTTCAATTTTGTGATACTTGGGTAGAACGTTTAATACCGTGGGTACTGTGACCGCTCACGTAATTTCCAATATATATACGAATATAATGCAAATTGGATGTTTTATCCGTTAATGCTGAACAATTCCATTTTTAGTACGTGTATAGTCAAAGCTATCTTAATAAATTAAACCTTCATGTTCAAAACGAGCTATTATTATAGTACCTAAATTGACAAAAATAATCACTCTCGTCATACATTAAAAGAATAAAAAATGCTTTAGTCTCTAATAAAGTTGAAATAGAAATAAAATAAAAACTGTAAGAAGAGACATTGTATACATAACAGACAAAATAATTTATTCAAATCAAACAAATAAACCAAAAAACATCAATGAATTTTTGTAATGATAGGTGAATGTAATAGTAGGGCCCCAGATACGTATTTGTATATATACATAAAAATAATCATAAAAATTATGAATAATTAGTGCAATTTCGAACGATGCCAACTATCTAGTTCAACTCTTTCTCTATTACATTATGTAATAAAGTATTAAAAGCTCTCACCATTAATAGTTGAAAAATTCAAAAGAAATTTGTTTGTTTTGCCATTGGTTTGTTTTTATATATTAAGTTGGCTTTGGTGTAGTTTAATATACGAAAAGCTCATAAAACTCTTGCAAGCATAATCTTGTATTATATACTTGAAAATGTCCAATAGTAGAGCTTTATTATATATTCTATACAATTATATTTTCAATTTATAGAATTAGAAATATTAAAAGCTTCTAATGGCATTTTAACAAAAATAGTTTGTTATTTACTCTGAAAGCGTATTATAACAGCTGACTAGAACAGAAATGTTTGTTAAGATTGAAATATTTACACCTCCGATTTAGATTAAAATTTAACTATAAAGTTTTGTCAATAATAAAATATTGAAAGCTTCTAATCTCGATTTAAAATCTATTAGCATTTTATTATTTCATTTTATTTAAAAATCTGCTGAACTTTCAATTTTTATTTTTGATTTTACTAGTAACTACGAGTATAGTCCAATTCATGTTGTAAATTAACCAAGCTTTTGAGACCGCAAATTTTAATAATTAAAAATAAAATTCTACTCTGGAAATTTATTTTATTTCTCTGATAGAATAATGCATTTTTGTAAATAAAATAATGATTTCAATTTAATCTAAAAGTTATCAATTAAATATTGAAATGTGTAATCAAAATAAAATATTTTAGAGTTTTTTATAAATCCATTTATATAACTTACAGTATAAATTACCTAAATTTGAAAGATTATTATTAGATAAGACAATAATACGGAAGGTCTAAATACTTGAAATAAAACTTTAATCTTTAGACTCCAAACTATAATTCTGAACCTAAATAATAAATTTAACCGCATGTTCTGCATATGTATAGTTTCTAATTTTTCCTAATTAATGCCAACACAATTCCAATACTCCAACAGAAAATTTAAATTTTCCTACAACTAGAGTCTTAATTTTTGTTATGAGAGCCACGTACCTTATACATTTATAAGTTTGGTATAGATATAAGCAGCCACATACGATCATACGAAAGAAACTGTTTTAAAAAACGTCCGCATTTTTTATCGTTTAGAACCCAGCAATTTTAAATTTTAAAATGCAATTAGACGTATATACCGTAGAATATAACTATTTTATTTGTTCAGGCCTCATTTCTAAATGAAATCATTAATCTTTGATGTTTGACATACATGAAAATCATTTTTATGTTATTTTATTAATTGTTTTAATTTAAAAGAAAAATTTGATATTTCCAAAAACGAGAAGAATTTTCAAAGTATTTTTTACTTCCAGCTTTTTGCTCGAATTTCCAGAACTCAATCTAAACTTAGTTTAGCATAACTTTCATTTGAGTTCTGTATATTATTATAACAATATGCGTGTGAAATTTGGCACGAAGATCTGAAACTGGAGTAACCTAAAATATCTAAATATATTCTTAAATTTCATGTGTTTGTTGGGCAAAGGAAAATGTCAAAATATTGGTCAATTTTTAATACTTTTATGTCCAAAATATTGCAAATCGTGTAGTATTTTGGAAAATTATCAAATTTTCAGAAAATTCCAAATTTTGAATTAAAAATACAGAAAATGCCACGTGTGTCCTCCTCTTGAACACTGAGTACCAAAAACTCGTTTATCATGGCTCGGTAAGGATCTCCATTGACTGTAAGGGCGGCTCCTTGTTCATTTTCGACAAAAATGGATCTATGATGCCGCCGGTCCAAAATCCACACCAAACAGTCACTCGTTGCTTATTGGCATACATAGCCAAACGTTCAACCTTATGACAAAGAAATTCGCTTTTGGGATGGCATTAAGCAATTTACTAATGTTGTTGTCAACGTATTTGCCCGGGATTATTTGGGCTAACTTCTCTTACATAATTTGAACAAAAATTTACGTAAATTTAACACAAAGGCGTGCATTGCTTTTAGTACTGTACCACGATGTCTTATCAGAACGCCCTTATTACAGTGGATGTTTGATGTCTTGAAAAGGGGTTGCACGTCAATTCCTCGAAAACTGATCTGGTTGTGTATTTCAGACAGAGACAGTGTTAATATATCTGTTCCCACTGTATATTTGGTAGAGCAATTACAAGGACAGAGCACGTCAAAGACCTAGGCGTTATTCTAGATAGTAAACTCTCCTGAAAATTACACCTTAATTATAAGCTACAAAAAGTCATTGCTATCTTTTGGCAGTGCAGAAGGGCCTTTGGTAATTGCTAGGGTCTGACCCCCAAAATGACGTTATTCATCTACCAATCACTTGTTTTACCTTTACTGTCATATGCAGCAGTTGTATGGTGGCCAGTTGTTAAACTGACGTATTCTGTAGCCAGGCTGGATGAACTGCAAATGACAGCCTGTAGGGCTATAACCAGGGCTATGTCGTCTACTTATCTCCTTTCTACGGAGTCTATTTTATGCTTGGCCGAATTGCAGTCTAACATACTTGATATGTGGTGCTCTGCTGCGTTTCGACTGAGGTGCATTGTTGCATTGGCATGGAATGCCTTCGGGACTTCTTCTTCAGGATTTCTATAGACAGTTGTCCCAGTCCATAGTTTTTTTTGCGGATAGCTCTCGTTCAGAAGTCAGTGCAGGGTTCGGTTTTTTTTTGTCTGACGTATGGGCTCAGATTCTCGGGAAGTCTGGGTAAACACCGCATGACTTTTCAAGCTGAAGTAATTACACTTACCCATAGTGCAATTGAGGCGTTTAAGTTGAGTGATTTAGGTAAAGATATTATTATCTGCACGGATAGTAAAGCCGTGCTCAATACTCTTAAAAATCCTTTGACTAGTAGGCGACAAATAAACTGGTCAAAGAGTGCAAACAGTTCATTAATCTACTTTGCTCTAATTCGAGAGTAAGGGTCATGTGGGTGACCGCTCATTGTGGCGTTGTAGGAAATGAGGTTGCTGACTTTTTAGCAAAAGCTGGATCGCGCAGTAAATTTTGTGGTCCCGAGCCAAAAATGCCTATATTCTTCAACTTCGCTTTACTTGAACTGGCACAGAAGTGGCGTTCTACTCCTAGCTGACGTTTTTAAATATCTGTTATCCTTATGTGGCCAAATCAGAATTCTGTTTCCACTTATTACGGACCATGGACGTTTCAAGGTTCATCTCCAACGCATCGGACTTGCTCAGGATGATCTTTGTGACGACTGTCTGAAGGAAGATTCCCTAATTGATGTGTGCCCACATCTTTACATAATAGATATATTTAATCCCGACTCGAAATGTATGCAAACATGCACCGAACATAATGGAAAGTGTGAAATGCTAACGGATACATGATAGAATTAGATGGAAACATTTGCAAAAAATGTTTCCTATAATATTATGTTGTTAATTAAGTTTCGTTTGAATGAAATTCAACCTTTCAAATGAAACGAAAGTAATTATAATTGAGCAATTTTCATCTACGAGTATATACTATGTAACTGCGTATAATACACAAAATAAAATTAGATTGAAGGATTTTAAATTAAAATTTAATTAGATGTGGCACATACACGCACAGAATCGAATTAATATTCTATTTGGTATACATAATCATACAATAAATATACATGTGTATGCTCCAATTCCCGCATATATTGCATACCTACATACATTGATATATGTACATTTTATTTGAAATAAACGAAAATATATAATCGTAAATTCGATCAAATACATACATACATACATACGTATTATAATGTATACAGAAATGTTTATTGGGTTAGAAAATTAGACCCATTTATCTATTAATGGAATATCTAATCACTCGTTACAAGAGTACTATGTATGTACATATATAGAATGAGGAGGGAAGGATCAAATAAATTACACAAAGTAATTTAGTGTGCGTATGCGTGTGTGTGTGTGTGTGTGTATGTTTGAACAAATATACGATTTAAAAAATATACAATCTAATCTGTCACATTGTAAAATTCGGCATAAAATCTGGGTAGATTAAAATTTTTATAATTACATAAATTTTCCTCTTCATTTCATCAGATATTACACCAATTGTCAACGTGACTGTACGAGTATATGTATACTTATATGTATGTATGCTTAAGCCGGTGAATTCAAACGTGCTCAATTGTTCCATTTTCCTCTCCTTTTCCCCTACGAATAGAATCCCGGATCACTGAAATGTGAAGACAATCATTGGACTCAAACATACCACACTAATATTTTAATTCCTTTACATGGTGTTTATTGTTAATCCTTTTAAATATGTTGTTGGTGTTCAGAACATCAATTTTGTTGCTAATATTGAATGGTGGTGTTCTTGTTGTTGTTGTTGGTGTCTCTTTTGGTGAACATTTTTATTTAGATATAAATATATAAATTTCATTATCCTGTGTACGTAAAAAAATAAAAATCCTTTCAGTTTTCGTATATTTTTTTATGATGTGATTTTGTGTTGTTTGTACTGAATTTTTTGGTGTCGATGGTTATATATATATGTATATAGATGTACATGTACTATATATGCATGCATGTACTATATCCAGAAATCATGTACGTCGTGTTTCTATTCTATACATTATTATTATGTAGATATTATTTGAACTCTTGCAAAATAGAAATATATACATTATTTTAATATTACACACATATGTACATAGAACGTGATTTAATATTTTATATGGGAATACGAGCGAAAAATATAAATTATCATAATATGTATTATGATATTATGGTATGTTGTCTACTATGCATAAGTATAGTACATAAAACAGGAATTACAGATCAACTAGCATAATAAATGTTAAAGTATTACATTTGTTTGTGTTTATAATTTTGAAATTTACAGACGTATAAGAAAACCTAGTGAAATTTGAATAAATTTTTGTAATGCGGGTTGGTTGAAACTACACAAAACGATTTACGTTTCGTCTAATTTTGAAAAGCTTTGGAAAGCTTATTAAAATAAGCTACGCGTTATCCGTTTACCTCTCACCTTATATTTACTTGAAAAGTACTTTTCGGTAAACAAAAACAAGCTAGTAGCAGAGCCACCTATATATACAGAGCCCTAAGGTTAAAAATTGACCTTTTTCTAGAGGAACTAAAATTGACGAAAAAATATATTTTTCAATGACAATGTCGATGGATTAAATATTTTCACATTAAAATAGAATCTACAATTATCATTTTATAATTGATTAAAATCCTGATCAAATAAGTTGTTTAATTTTTGTTATATTTATTAATAAAATTAATAGAAAAAAAGCATTTCTCCATTGAATTGATATAAATACACACAAATACCAACGCAATAAAATTATACTGCAAGTCGAAAAGAGAAAATAGTAAAAGTGTGGTTATGTTTCATTTTGAATTATATTTTTGTGAATAAAATAAAATACTTCAAGGGTATTTCAATAAAAGCTGCATGAATTTGTTTCAATAAATCTGAAACTAATTTCAATCAATTTCAACGTAGATTTTGGATTTTACATTATAAATGGAACACCAGGATTACCACAGTTCTTCTGGCACGGTTCTATTTTATTTTGATAAAGTTTTGTTACGCATTTGTGCATAATTATGGTTCTAAGCAATTTGTGCAGCTGTTATTGGAACTCCCTATGAAATGTTGTAAGTTGTCAACATCACAATTTTTTTTCTATCGATCGATGTTTATGTTCTCTTTTTAAATTTTACGCTATTTCGTGAATCAAATTTTGATTCTTTTCTATTGCGATCTCAGCCTATTAGAATAATTTAGTACTCTATCCTTTTTCCCGATTTCGCTACAAGGTAACGAAATAGAAATATGTGGTGATACATTTTCAAATGTATAAAAGGAAATAGAATAATGCTTTATTCCAGCATGCTGCGATCGCAATAGAAAAAGCGAAATTAAAAAAAGAAAAGTGTGAGATTTAATTCTTAAAAAAGAGACAAAATCATCGATCGAAAGGATGACAATATATGTTTTATTTATTAATTTTACCTACACATTCAAATAAATTCATGTTTACATAAATATGATAAAATCATATTTAATTTTTATTTAATGTTTATTAAATTAATAAAAGATTTAAGGTTCTGACTTTCAGATATATGCTGCTTCAATATATGTAGAGTAAATTCCACAAAGTGTTTATCGAAATGAAAGATTTAACTTTTCATTGATGAAAAGTAATTCGAAAATGGTCATTTTTACATTGATTCTTATGGGATAATGCAAAAAGTAGTTCCTCTAGAAAAAGCTCGACAAAAAACATGGCTGATCCTTACGGCTCTGTATATATAGGTGGCTCTGCTAGTAGACATTGCCTTAAAAAACTTGCTATCGCTATATAACGCACAATTTCGGTACATTGCGCATTTCATATACATATTTTCAAAATTCGGCTAAATTTCGTATCCTATAAATCTAATACTTTTTATCATCTATAACAGGACAGTTGGTGCATGAACCCGACCTTTACGCAATGTTCCTCCGTAATAAATATAAAACATATCTGCTTCCAGGCCATTTTGCAACTGGACAGCAATGAAACTATCATCACAACAAATATGTTGTTTTTCTTCGGCTAAACATCGAATAAGATCGTTTATGACCCACGGATCATTTTTACGAATCCTCGCTTGTCTTTAGCCTATAGATTTAATGCATAATCTTAATGCATAATATGAACTTCATAGGCATAGGCCTTTGAATCTAATCATGGATTCATCTACTGATTGACATTTTAATAGCCGCATCATTGACGTCAAAAATCAGTTTTACAATTTATAATGTCAATAAATAGTGGTTTGTTTTTTTGACAAACGATTTATTGACAAGCCGGTAATTATTATCAATAAAATTTAAAATATTAATTTTTGTATACAATCACAATATTGCACTAAATAATTGATGAGAGGAATTAATAGATTTCATCAAAAATCCTGTTCCTTTTTGAACAATGGAATATGACTTAAACAATTTTTATGGTAATTTTACCGTCGCCTATAACGACATGTGCGCTTACCATATGGTGGCTCTCCTTTCAAAGATCGCTGCATAATTCGTTCCGGATCAGCACGCAGAACGTGACCGAGCCAGCGTACTCCTTGAAATCTTATTTCATGTACAATATCGGGGATCTTCATCAGATCTCTGATCTCAATATTGTACAGAGCTCGGTACGTCCTATCTACCTTCCGTTTTGGGCCTTAAATCACACGCATGACTATTCTCTCAAATGTAAGGAGCCATTTGTTGTACTCATCCGTTAGCGCCCAACTTTCACATCCAAACATAATAACGGGCCTGATCAACGCTTTATAAAGCTTCAGCTTCACGTCACTCGATATATAGGTGTTTATATTATTTATGCCAGCCGCATTTTAATATGCTCACCCACATTGTTATCGTCAGTAATAAGAGAGCCCAAATATTTGAACCTTCTCACTCCCTCACGTATAGTGGTCACTACTAAAATCTGGTGTGCCACTGTCCCTATAAGTATGTATATTTTGTTTCGGACTCATTGATTTGAAATCCAACAGAAGCTGAAAACTCTACAAGCGGATCAAGTATTTCCTTCATTCCGTTGCAATTCAGTCCAATCAGCATTAAGAATTTGTCACTGTCATTCTACACAATCGTACCAATTTTGTTGGCATACTTATAGGTATTCCACCGCAGACCACAACTCCTCTCGATTGATCAAGTCATAGGCCTGCCGGAATGGGATGGAAGTCTCATAATATTTAGATAGAATCATCCACAGCGAAAAGACATGATCAGTGACTGATCGATTCGGATGAAATCCTCCTTGATAGTCAACAACCAGGCCTGGTTCCGCTAGAGGAGTGATTCTATCCAATATAATGTAGGACAGTAACTTGTATGCTGTGCAAAGTAGAGCTATACCACAGTATTTCTCACACAAGCGGTCTCCCTACTAGAAGATAGAGCACATCGCGGCCACTTTCCATTCGTCTCACCGAAGGCTTGCCATACCAATCGAATAAGGTCGATTAATATTTCTCTGATGCCACTGAAATTTCTAATACTTCAAAAAATGTAAATAAAATTAACTAGGACAGCGCACCTAACAAAAACAAATCATTATATATTATGCCAGGGCACGACTATAAAACATAAAATTGTAATTTGTAGACTATATCATTTTGATTGATTGAATTGGAAAAACCAAACAAAACTAAAAATGATTTTCAATTTGTATTCTATTTGGCCATTTAATTTTCGATTATTTTCTTCACAAATAAAAATTTCAATAACCCGATTTTAATTAAATTTTATTTAATTTGTCAATTTAGCGATTCTCTTATCTACTCTAATACGACTACTATGTATATACATATAGTAATATAGCTACTATATATTACAGTTTTTTTTTTAAACAAACGAGCAATCACAATGAATTTTCTTAATATATAATGAAATCAATTTTTTAATATTTAATTTAACCATCTAACAAAAAATCTAACAAATTGAAAAGACAAACATATTATTTTCAGTCCATAAAATAAAAAAATAAAAATTCTGTTAACATTAAATTTTAATTAGAGAATGAATATTTTATAAAGGTTTCAATTTTATCCCAATATTATAGCCTGGGTATATGGAACCACTAACAAAGTTATAAAAATCGTTACAAATGGAAAATTTATATACAAAATATATCCTCTCTCTCCTATATACATTTATATTAATATATATATATATATATATATATATATATATATATATATATATATATATATATATATATATATATATATATATATATATATATATATATATATATATATATATATATATATATATATATATATATATATATATATATATATATATATATATATATATATATATATATATATATATATATATATATATATATATATATATATATATATATATATATATATATATATATATATATATATATATATATATATATATATATATATATATATATATATATATATATATATATATATATATATATATATATATATATATATTAATATAAATGTATATACGAGAGAGAGGATACATTTTGTATATAAATTTTCCATTTGTAACGATTTTTATAACTTTTATATATATATATATATATATATATATATATATATATATATATATATATATATATATATATATATATATATATATATATATATATATATATATATATATATATATATATATATATATATATATATATATATATATATATATATATATATATACTTGTATTTAGGCTAGAACATTTTCTTTTATACGTTCGGAACAATTTTGTATGCATATCCAAAATTACCAACATACATATAGCAGCAAACAAATCAAAATCGATATAATTCAAAATATCAGAATATATTTCTAAGAAGAATCGGTTTTAGATTAATAATATCGTAACAGATTAAGATTATTTTATTTTTCGAGCGTTATGTATGTTCACATATCTATTATAAATTATTTGGATAAATCACACGGGGATGGTGGGAATAAATCAATTTGTGGCGACAGCAGTGTGGTGAAAATTGTATCAACCATAAATATTTTTAGGGTTGTATATACATATATCGTATTACCTATACTTTCGCAAATCGTAAACAATTATATGATAATTGGCAACATACTGTATTCTCATAGCTGTCAAAAATAGTAATTGACACACCCTTGAAACATTTCCATTGCCGCCTTATATAATATATATATATATATATAAATATATATATATATATATATATATATATATATATATATATATATATATATATATATATATATATATATATATATATATATAACTATATATATATATATATATATATATATATATATATATATATATATATATATATATATATATATATAGTTATATATATATATATATATATATATATATATATATATATATATATATATATATATATATATATATATATATAGTTATATATATATATATATATATATATATATATTATCGTTAACCATATACATACCGCGAATTACCAACTGTAGTATTCATTATATAGTTGCCCCCAACATTCCATTAAATAATTTTTCACTGACGTAGAGGTTGACTTAATATGTATCTATTGTATAGGCAACTATATCTACAAACAGCTATTCTCAAACTTGGGTTCGATAGAAAATTTGGGCGAGAATAGTTTTCATTTTGAATATTAATTTGGAAATATGAGAATTTACATGTTCTTAAGAATGTCCAGTAAACATGTTCTTAAGAATGTCCAGTAATCTTATCTTGTAGGTAAACAAAGTAGTTTTGAGTTACCATGAGGCATGCACCTAGACTTATAGCAAAACCCCATCATTTCAAAAGTTATAGGGTCTGAGGGTGTTTTTTAATGCAAATTTCGATGATATTGGTTAAAATTTCATATGAAACGAATTTTAACCTATATCATTGAAATTTGAATAGAAAACACCCTCAGCCCCTATAACTTTTAAAATGGTGGTGTTTTTCTATAAGTATAGATTCATGGTAACTCAAAACTTCTTTTAGTTGTTAGTTACCATATTTTTGAGCGTCGGAAAAAATTTAATAAATTCGCTTCATATGAAATTTTAACCTATTTCATTGAAATTTGGATAGAAAACACCCTCAGCCCCTATAACTTTTAAAATGGTGGTGTTTTTCTATAAGTCTAGGTTCATGGTAACTCAAAACTACTTTTAGTTTTTGGTTACCATATTTCTGAGCGACGGAAAAATTTAGAAAATTCGCTTCATATGAAATTTTAACCTATATCATCGAAATTTGGATAAAAAACACCCTCAGCCCCTATAACTACTTTTAGTTTTTGGTTACCATATTTCTGAGCGTCGGAAAAAATTTAGGAAATTCGCTTCATATGAAATGTTAACCTATATCATCGAAATTTGCATTAAAAACACTTGCTATATATTTTTTTAATTATTATTGTTTTTTTTAGCTTTTGATCCAAGACATTCATCAGTTATCACGCAATAAGGTTTTAATTAGTTTCTTTATATTTTCTTCAGTGCTTTTGCTTATTGTATTTTATTCGATAATACGTAGTTTTACACATACATTCATAGTTTAGGAATGTTTAGGAAAACACATTCATATTCATATAAAATTTGGTTTTTCTAAAATATTAAATTTCAACGTTATTTGATAAATTTTAATCCAAATGCCTATTAACAGATTACATTAATTTAAAAAAATGTATAATGGTAGTTCTGAAAACTCAAATTTGAAATCACTTTTATAATTCTGAATTTAAAATTTCGTTTTGAATTTTCCCATTTTAATCAGTTTTGCCTGTTAAAATGTCAATTATCGTTACGATATGTCGAAATTTAAAATTATGATGATTCCTAATCGTACATAGTTCGAAACCGAGTTTTTATTCGCTTTTTACAGCGCTAGAAAATTAGTGGGAAAAACGTATCTCTACTGATTTCAAAATTTCTAAATTTAAATGTGGTTATCCATAGAAAAGATGTTTAACATCTTGAACTATAGTCTAGAGGAACAAGATGCAGTGAAATGCAAGCAATTCGTAAAAAGTATGCCTGTATAGTAGATTTACTGAAAAATTCACGGTTCGTTATACATTTTTCTTTCAGATTTAGTTTACATTTCCGTTTTTAACATGAATATTTGAAATCGAAATAGGTTATACGTGTTATTATTGCGACCCCATATTTGAAGAGAAATTTTTTTTCGACCCACACCTAGAAATTATAAACGTTAACCATTTAATCACATATTTATATACGAATTTTGCCTAAGACAGACTAAGCAGCTGCCTAGATCCAGCTATTTTCAAACTATCGGACGCAACTCAAAAGATTATTGCCAACAAGAATATTAGCGCGTATAGTTATTAATTTGTTGTTGTATATAATAACCGACATTGGATATTTGGAAAAATAGAATTGATTTATAATTCTGATACTGGAATAATACTACAAAAATTATGGAATATTTCAAACATCTATGAATTTTAAGAAGAACTTTCCTGAATTTCCCAAATGAGCTCATTCATAGGACTTGAGCTCTGAAAATTTCAAAATATTAAATTTCCAAATTTTTAAACTTCTATATTTTTGCACGATCTCCTAATTTGAGTGCGACGATAAGTTTTCTTTTAATTTGTATATTTTTTGTCAATTCTTTAATTTTTAATTTTCTTTAATTTTTAATTTCGATTTTGAACAAAATTCAGAATTGATAAATTTTAATTTGGATTTTTTAAATTTAAAAATTATAAATTTCGTATATTTGTAATTCTCAATTTAATAAAAAAAATTTAAATTTACATAACGTGAACGAAATTTTAAAATTTTGGAAATAATATGTGTGAGCTTATCGAATTTTGAACTTTTAAAACGAAATTCAACAATTCTGAATTTGAATTAACCTTTGAACACCTTCGAAAAAATGATTTTTTTATTTTGACGACACGTATAAAATATAGAATTTTGAAATTATATATCGTTTGGAAATCCAACATTTTCCTACATATCTAAGTTCTGAATTCAATAGAAATTTAGGATTTTAATTATCGTAATTTTGAAAATTTTGGATTTTCTGAAATATTAAATTTTCCGACGTTAATTGATAAATTTTAATCCGGATCACTATTATTACTATTATTATACTATTATTACTATTATATTATTACTATTATTACTATTATTACATTATTATTATATTATTAGCTAATTAATTTATTAAATTAAAGGATTGTTTTTTACTTATTATCAATTTTACTTATTTACCATTTGAGTCTTATATGTGTGACTGAAATCTAATTAAAATTATTTTAATTCACTCGCTTAATTGATCCACTGTAAATCTAATTAAATAAATTAAACCTATAGCTTTGGCATATTTCACCAGATGTGTTAAAAAATGAATCCTTGGGTATTTTTTGTTTTGTTGTTCAATCTTAGTCTACATATAATAAAGTTATTGGCCGTGGTGAAATTTTTAGCAAATAACAAAAACAGAAACATGTACACTGTTAATCCGATTCTTCTAAAAATTTTGAGTAAATGATTTTGGCATCAAATATTTATATTAAGGCGTGATTAAATTTTTTGATGTACTTTTATATACAGCAATTTATATCATTTAATTCATTTTATTGGCCAAATGTAAATAATTCCGCGAATGAAGTGAACACTATGCCATTTCCCAACTTTGTGGCGAATACTTCATTTTTAATTGTTTTGTTATTTCGTGCTGGATTTAAAAGTTTGAGTTTGTCTTTTGACCAATACATAACAAGAATATCCTAGCGATGACATAATAAAAAATAAAAAAAATTAGCATTGCCACACCGTTGAGAAATGGAGTAGTGGCCACTTGTGTTCGCAAAATATTAAGCTACTCAATAGATGGTTTTTTGGAACGGTCCAATACTTAAACTATTATAATCGGTAATAGGGATAACATATAGAACAGAAAACCCAATAAGAAAAAACATTCCTCTATTATGCTGCCTCTCTCTAGTATGGAACAACTTTATAATCAACATTTCGGTTTAACAGTGTATTTATTAACGCATACGGGATATTTGGAAATGTCAATGGTATTGTATACGTATACTTGTTATTTTTTGTTACAAACTTCACAAGCCTTAGGTATTGTGAGAAAAAAATTAATATTTTTCAATCACATTATGGAATTATTTTTGGATTTGATTTGTTACCATGAAAATATGCAAGTGAAGTTTGATTTTCAAATAATATCTGTTTAGTGATATATTCAATGAGTTTTGTATCCATTAAAACTAGATGTTTAGTTTTAATGCCCTCTTGCTCAACACTAGCAGTAACTACTTCAACTTGACCACGAAGCTAATTGTTTTTCGAATTACCATTGTGATGGTGAAGTAATGTACTATAATTATCAAAAAATTATTAACAGTTAAGACAGGATGTGATAATTGTTGTATAAACAGGTTAAAAATTTGGGCAAGTCCCAAGATTTTTAACATAAATAGTTCAAAGTATCATTTATATGGTCTGTTCGGCATGTGCTGTTATATATAGTAGATTTTGAATGATTGTTTCCAATGGTATATAATTTGCAAGTCTTTCCTCAAGAGGTATTTATAACTTTAAACCAACCTAAAAAATCTCTTCAGTGTCATTAAATTTTCGAGTTTTGAATAACAATTTTCCCTATGTAGTTAAACGGAGGTTTTATTTATTAAAAAATTTCGTTTTTTTCTAATATTTTACTGTTTTATGTCAATATACGTCACATTAAAAATATCGTGAATTAGATCCGTTTATAGGTTTCTAAATAAAAGGTCAAATAATCGCCATGAAGTAAAAAACCCACCAAAAAGTTTTAAATTGTCATAAAATTTCTGTATGGGAATTTTAGAATTTATTAAAAGTTCGCCAACAAAAAATACGAATGCTATTTTTAAAATTTTGAAATGGAAATATTTAATTTTCAAATTTGTATATTTTTTTAAGATATGTCACTTAAAATTGTGCAATAATTTTGTGTTTCTAAATAAATAGCCCCTTAAGCATAAAAAATTTCCAAGAATCGTTTTATCTTTAAGGAAGACCAAAAACAATAAAGTGTTTCGATTTTTTTTTCGATTCTTTCAATATTTCCAATTTTTTTTTGTGCTTATCAAAAAGTCATAAATTATTTGTTTGTTTTTTTTTCTCTCTGTGCTTTTTACGATTAGTTATTTATAGGAGCAACAAGCGTCCCATTTTCGATTTTATGTGAAAATGTTAATATTAATGCGGGTGGTAAAATAATCTGTTTTAATCAAGGAGGGATGTGATTATGTATTATATTTATATGTTTAAACTAAATATATATATATATATATATATATATATATATATATATATATATATATTTATATATATATATATATATATATATATATATATATATATATATATATATATATATATATATATATATATATATATATATATATATATATATATATATATATATATATATATATATATATATATATATATATATATATATATATATATATATATATATATATATATTTATATATATATATATATATATATATATATATATATGTATATATACCAGGCCAAAACTATATAGCACACTGTACCACCACCGCACATGAAAATTTATTTTTAGTGATATATATGTATAAGAACGCGAAATTAGATATCCTATGATTTAACCGCAGACCATTAAATATGTGGTAACAGATGTTATTGATAATATTTTATCAGTTATGTATATATTGTGTATCTGTAACCTAAGCCTGAATTGTCGGTGACTGATTTATGGGTATATAATGTATATATGTATATACACATATACGCGTATATTTAGAAAATCTAACGAAGGTTAAAATATTGTATTGGAAATGTGTCTGGTTTTGTCTTTGAAATATTGCGTTATTAAATTTATTTTGCTTATGGCGATTATTATCAATTTGTTCAAACACATTTTGCTGAATCCTCATTCGTGTATCATTTTCCATTTATTTTCTTAATTGTAACTATTTTCGAAAAGAGAAAATGTATCAGACAAATTATACCATTAAAACTGTTATGAAATATATAATAAATGTTTCTCAATTTATTCAGTTGCTCGCATTTAAAATATTTATGTATGTATACACTAGTTAGCAATTCGTCACGCATTGCTAAACAACAAAAACTATGTTTTAACGTATTTTGAGGAAAACTTCAAGTTTGTTTATTATTTATACTTCAACTGTGCAAAGTACAAAATCTCGATATCATAATAATAACGACAATAACAGTTTAAAAAAAACAATATTGGAGCTATACCGCGATAATTCTCACACTTCAAGTGGTCTCCCTTCTTGAAGATAGAGCATATCGCGGTAACTTCCCATTCGTCAGACAATCTCCGCATGGCCCTAGTAAATTCTTCATGGGAAGGATCCCAATGCGAATCTGTGACGCATGATAAACACCAAGCAGATCGCTAAAGTCCAATCCGTGCGTCGAGGTTGACACAGAAGTTTCCCTCACAAACCCGAATGTTGGTTGACGCAGGCTTGAAAGTATGGTGCAATCCAGTAATTCCTTTAAAAAAATACGCATAAACTGCGCTCATTATTGAGTTGTTGTACTTTCAGAACCTCGACATTTCACCAATCTCACTTTTAAAAATCTCGATATAATATATTTTATTCGATAACAAGTTTAGGCAAATTTCAAATAAGATTGGTTTAGAATAACTACATATGTATTTATATTAAATATTTAGGCTTTAGAACAAACCTCACGCGAGTTCAACTATATTATTTTTAATAATATGTACTTTTCATTATAAAACGGGTTTTTCATTACCTAGTTTTCGAAAATATATTTATACAATTTGGGTTTCAACTATAAACCTCCTGTCATATTATCTCTAGCTAAGTTAAGCAGACATTTTAATAATAGATGATTAAAGGTAGGGACAAGCATGATCAGTTGATCTCTGGCTTCAAAAAAAAAGATAAATATTTGTACTAAGATTGGTACACGTACGTACGCATTTAATGATACTTTTTCATGATTATGATCTCCTACACGACTGTTAATTTATCTGAATACCCTTCAATCATTTTTCTATTTTCTAAATTGTAAAATATTGAATACTTCAAATCCTGCATCTTCCAAATATAATTTACAATATTTTCTGGACTTCCCTGAGCTTTTCGAAATGTTAAAAACTTCGTGAAATTTTATAATTTCATATAGTTTTCTTATAGGTCAATAAAATAACAGGCGTTTTCAATTTTTCATTCATTTTGATTTATTCTCGCGCTTCTTAAAATTGCCTAAATACTTAGAATTTTATTAATTTATCAAATTCTCTTTAGTTTTTGATTATCCCAATGTTAAAATTCGGATATTCAATTTTTATGTTATTTTCTTCAAAATTCTTGAAATTTCTAAATTTGTCAGCCTCGCCAAAGAATTTGTAGCTTTGTCTGTGTTTCTAGATTATCTGAATTATCTGATTAAGTTTCTGAATATCCAAGCTAGAAAGCTTTTCTAAATGTTGTAGCTCCGTATTCACTTATTTTATGAAATTACAAATTTTACAATTTTACAAAAGCCTGCAGTTACCATCAAATTCTAATTGAAATTACAGAATTCGTGAAGTTAGTTTCTTCAATTTTTTGAATTTACAAAATTTTCAAAAGTTCTAGGCTAATCAATTAAACGTTCACATCAAGTTACATTTAAATTTTGTGAGTTTCAGGAATAGTGTACGATAGCACCTTCTTCTTTGAAGGGAAATCAGTCCCTTTTTTGTAGTACATGCATTTAAATTTCACCATTCGGTGCTCCAAAACCTTATTTAAATAACATAATTACAGTAAATAATTAATAACCACGAAATATTTCTTATGTTCATAACAACAAATGGTCCAAATGAAGTAGAACCAAATGCCGTGTTTCTTGGGTTTAGACAACAGAAAATTATTGACACTCCAGCGTCTGTATTTTTCATATTAGAACACTAAACGTGAAATGTTCTTCAAAAGCCACCAGCAAAAGACACGTATGATAACCAAAAAATTCAGAAGGAGTTGCGGTTCGAGATATTTTTTGGATAAAACAGCACTGGGTAACAATTGGTCAGTCGAGGTTTGCGTCAAATTAATAACCCTATTATGGTTCTCGCCTCCCCGACTCTCTCGCCGTGAGTGTCAAGTTGACTTTTTACGTTCCTTGCCTGCTGCAAATTATTCGGCAAACCATATAATAGTCAATCAAAATTACTCTTTTCGTAAACAAATTTAAATATGCTCAAATTTTCGCTCATTATGTCAATTTTGCACTTTTTCCATTTATTCTATTTTTTTTGCTATATCTTGGCGAAATGTCACGCGAAAGTTTTCAGCAATCTCGAAATGAAGTTTATGCAACGGAATTTCCAACAGTAGTATTACATCAGATATACATATATCACAATTTTATGTGATATATTAGCATACTTGCTTTGAAAATAACATCAACTTATTTACATTTTTGACGTAATTTTATTTACTTCTTTGACAACAACAAATTGAGCAAAAAATCATGTACGAATATACTAGAGTAAAAATCCTTTAAATGCGGCTAACTTCACCCTTTCATGCAGACAATGTTGCAGCAGGCATAAACGCATAAATTCGCCTTCCAGTCGGTGAGTTTTGGTATTATGATTCATGCTTTTATTATAGAGAGGTTTAAGCGGCGGTATGCGTCGTTTATTATATTTGTCTCTGATCTATAGTAAGCAACTCTTTTTATTGTATTTTCAGCAGTTTTGACAATAATTAGGTATAATAAACAGAACCAAAGATACATCGATAAGCGACTTATGTAGAATCTATTTTTAACTTTTTCGACGACGCGTTTTCTGGCTCACTATGTTGGTACTATATTTATAGCTGTTATTTTGATGTACACAAATTAAAACAAAATCCTTTCTCCGCTTGAGCAGTGTCGCGCTTTGTTCTGTTTACACTGTTTACACTGATCTTCGGTTAAAACATGCTTTGTGGGAATGCCACATTATCAACTTACACAATTTTGTTTTGAACCATATTTTTGGAAACATAACCATATTTTTATTAAGAAATGCATAATGACGGGCCCTGATAATATGTTTATCTTTATCACCACGTTGTCGAAATCAGGGATGGGCGAGGTAGATTACGCCGTGTAATTTACGCGGTTGTCGACGTGTAAAATATTACGTCGATTACTTGGCAATATTTTTATCAACGTCGACAAGTAAGACAATGTCAACAACCTACGATATTTAAGTGATATGAAATAAAATGCGGTATTTGGTAAAAATGCGATTGAGTTACGCCGTAAGAAAAAATTTAAGAAAATATTCAAATTAAATCGGGAATCACATACCATACTATAACTTTGGAAATATAATTATGTTGAAATAAAATGACCAAAAGCATAGAAATTAATTAAAGAAAGTTTATGCACTTTGAGAACAACATCGTTTGGTTTGGTCTAAATTTCACAATTTATTATAACGGATAAAGTCAAGCACATGTTGTTCAATGCTCCTCATAAGATTCTACACAACTTCTGATTTGACTTTGCCAACAATATTGTTCCATTAATACGATAATATTCTGATATTAGGAGTACTGAATTAGGCTATTTCTTGATCGATTATGATAAATCTCAACATTTTAAATTGATTTTTGAATAGAGTTCTGGATTAAGTTCTGGCTTATCTATACTTAAACTTAACTAAGCTATTTCTTAACCGATTCTGATGAAATCCGGCATGTTGGATTGAAATTGGATTGTAAATTGACTTTTGGATAAAGTACTATTTCTGTAAAAGTTAAGTCAAGGACAAAAAGTATTATATTACAATAATTTTCAGGACAGCCTTTCACAAAGAGGACGTATTTTGTTAGAATTTGGAATTTAACCGAGCACGTCAAATTACATCATAATCGGTTATAAAAAAAAATAGTCTCAAAATTCAGTTTTAAATCCCGTTTCTATCAAACAGATAAAATTTGGTCTTAATCGGCCGAGAAAAAGACTAGCTCTATTCTAGTTGGCCATTTTCAAGAATCGTTGTTTTGCATTTATCCTAAAGTAATTTTGTCAGCGTATAGTTTAGAACTAGGAATTATCTACATTATTTACGTTGTCTACGTTGTCAACTTAGGCTACGGGTTGTCGACACGTCGAAGTAGAAAATAATAGATGACAAATGAAATGCTTTCGAATAATACTCGCAGAGATAGTGGTTTTCTCCAGTATGAATCTTTAAATGATTTTTTAGTGCGTCTGCTCGATAGAATCGCTTAACACACTGTTCGCATCCATATCGACGTTCTCCACGGTGTATACTAGGCACTGATATGGCCGTTTACCAGTATGATATTTTCGAATATGTTCATTCAAATCAGTGAGAATCGTAAATTTTCGAATACATCCTCCGACACTGCAGGCAAACGGCTTAACGCCTCGGTGAATTCTGAAATATTGCCACAAATTTCAGTATTTCATTTATTAATATTTTGTTTATTACTACGCGTTATTCCATAATGCTCAAACAGTATTAACAGTTATTTCAATTTATTTAGTGTCATAAGTATATTACAAGTTTTACAATAAACACATTTTTTTTTTCGTTGGCGTTCTTAATTTTTTATCATTCAGTTTTTTCATCAATTTCGACGCATTCAACGCTTCGTCTAATTTTTTGACATATCTCCAGTACGAAACGTTGATATAACTATAACAAGTAATGACAATGTCATGAGAGAGAATTTATAGTTCCGTTCAATCGTTCATTCATTAGAAGGTAGAAAAAATAATCGGAATGAATGAACGAACGAATGACCGGAACAATCAATCCAAATTGAGATTGACTAAATGATTTCGTATTAAATGTCATTTATAACAAAAATTCGCTGTAAAAATTCAATTTCCGCCATAGTATTTCCAATAAAACTCCATTTTTAGACCATAAAATCGAAACGAAAGTGAATTCAAGAAACATCTTTTATAATTTAACCTTTAAATAATGTTCGAGTGGTGTTATATACGTATGGATACTTATGTATATATATTTTAGATAATTAATTCAAAGTTTTGATAGAATTCCCTCGATGCGAATTGACATCAATAATTTAGAGCTTTTTTATTATTTTAAAAATTTTAATTTTTAATGAAGGGAAAACCGTAGAGTTTTTTAATTAAAAATATACATAATTAATTAGATAGCATTTCTCTTTAGAATAAACTGATTGATATTATCTCTCCTTATCGAACGAAAGCATAAAATAAATATTTATTGGACATTTTGCTGTAAAATAATAACTACTAGAAGCTTATCAAAAAATAGTATAGGTCAAGTAAAGCGTGTTAATATAGAACTAAAATTTTTACTAGAGAGGTTTTAATTGTATTAACGATTGGAGTATCACGGATTCCTCGTAGCGAAATTTTTCTAAAATAAAACTATCTATCCATTGACGTTTAAAAACACACAGCCACCTAATTTCGAATACAAAAACAACAACACAAACTTCAAATGGATCGTTCTTTTAAATAATCATTTTTTCCGCGAGAGGAGCTTAGCCTACTTATACAATCGTCAATACACTTACATAAATGGTATATAAGGTGTACAACCATCCAGTTGTGAATATTGAATAAAACTGTATATCACAAGTTAGCAAAAAGTTTAAATCGATTTGTGTCTGTTTCTAACGTTACCGTATACCAATTATTTAAATCAATTTGTTACAAACTAATAAAATGAGCACAATAAAAGCTTAACAATTTATGCTTCGTTATATTTTTTGTCAACTATACACAATACAATATTATTTACAATGTGCTAACAGCTTTAATTTTTTTCCACATTTCTGAATTTTTTTTTTTTTTGTTCGATGGCAAGAATATTTTTGCATATCAAATATTTTTTACATAATTTTCTGTTATACGTCTTTCATTATCATAAAAATAGATTTGCAAATTTTGTATGTACTTGGTACAAAAATTATTTATTTTTCACGTCATGAAATTTCATGGAAAATTTCCCGAATTTACCCCTCCTCTTGAGAAAAACACTTTAAGTTTGTTTTATGAGGCAAGAATCACCGCGCACACTATTCTCATTTTATTAAATTAACAACATACACATAAGTCTAATTTTATGTCGTGTATAAAGTATTTGCTCTAATCATGTAGCTTCATCACCCTTTTTTATATAGCAATCGAACAAACGAAAGATAGAAATCAACTTTACCTTTACCTCTTCTTGAAAAATAAAAACGAAATCGAAAAATCAAATTGAAATGAAATGAAAATAAAAATTGAAAAATTTCATTGAAATCTAAATAACTTGAGCCTTGAGGGTAACAATTTGATAACAGGAACACAAAAAAGAAACGTTTATATTAAAAGAAAACTACCAATAATAAAACCATGAAACGCGGTGCGTAGTAGGGGCTGGAGTGGGCACCAATAAAAGAGTAAAAAACTGTATGACAAAAACGAAAAAGGTTTCTAGAAAATTTGGAGCAACAACAAAGCGCACTGAAATTTAATTTGTTCGTTTTTATTTTTATTATTATTTTCCAATACTGGTTCCGTTTTGGCCTAGAGGGAAAAAAATACATTTGTTGTATAAGTTTCGAAAGAAAATTCAAAATGTTTTTGTTTTATCTAAATCCTATAATTTATTGACAATTCAATGATTTGTTGAATTAATAATTTCCATTGTGTCTCTTCTACATACATATACTTACATACATACATGCATACATATGTACTTAACATTTATTTAACATTTATAAACGAAGTGCTGTATGTTGCAAATATGTACATTGAAAAATATGATTTGATTGAAATTGAAAAATAATAGAAATAATTGATTATGATAAAGCATTTTTTGATTGTTTCATCTTAAAATTGGAGAAAAAAAATGAAATGTACATCCATATACATTGCTAACAGAAACTTATGGTTGTGATTTAAACAATTTAATAAATAATAAATTTGGAAAATATGTTGCATGCCAAATTTATTTTTATGTTTCAAATTTTCCATTTTTTTTATTTGATTTTATTAAAACAGCAACAACAACAACGAAAGTTGAAAAAAGTCAAAAATTAAATTTAAATTTGAAATGCTTGTACTGCATCAACCTGTAATGTAGATTATGTATATATGTAAGTATGTACGTAAGCTGACACAAACGATATATAATACATATATTATAGAAAAACATATACATTTATGTATATATGGGACTTTGAAGATCAGCTTGCTTATGGAACAGACGAGGAACGTAACGTGGAAAAAATAACATAAATTACCATATGTATTTCACAATTTGTATACAATTGAAATTTAGATTTAATAAATTTTTTTTGAAAATTTTCTTGACACAGCCACGATATGCTTAAAAAAAATGTTCGGTATTAAGGATATATATGTAATATGTATGTGTGTGGTACAGGCTATTGGAAGACAAATTATCGTACATTATTCATGTAAAAATTATTAACCATATAAATTATATGGTATTTTGTTGGGGTAGCATATGTGCTATTGTTTATTGACGCACCATTTAGAAAGGATATTAATGTACACTGATGATGATGCGGTTACATGACGAGTCTCGTAATTTTGATGGTTTTATAATTCATTTTAGATGTTAGTATGAGTGAATGTATCAAATGGTGCAGCTAGTTGTTCTCAATTATTTCAGATATATAATTTTAAAATATGTAGTTAGATTATTTATGTTTTCAAGAGGCACATACTCGTATGTATGTTTATGGAAGGAAGTATTAACGTAATTAAACCGGAACAAAACAAAAATAAATTTGCTACTACCATTAGGTACAAAATCTCTTAAATTAAAAAAAAAACACTCACAATAGACTGTACAAAGTAAATAACTATATTACTACGCATCAGTACACAAACATTCAATCATCCGTCTTAATATATTATCATTGTTTATCTTTTTAGTTTTACAATAATAATAAACGCCAAATTCGTAAAAGTAGCTAAACTACATCCTATTATAGAACTAAACAGGAAATTCGTGTCCCCAATTTTAAACTGAACCCGTCAAGACTAGAATATTCTTATTTAACCGAATTAATTCTGCCCAAAATTTTGTAAGGCAAAATTAAGTCATTTGCAATGTGACTTTTTACAAATTTGATACGTATAAAAAGTTATCCCAGAATTTTATCCCAGAAAAATGAAAAATGTACATCAGGTAATACTGATAGGTAATGATAGAACTATGTACAATTCATATAAAAACTAAATCAGTAAGATAACCTGAAAGACTTATCCAAATTAACTCAATCAATAGTGTAATTAATAGAGCCTAAATTCTAAGTTTAGGGTCAGTTGTCATTCTGTCGCAACACGTTACAGATATATCATTCGAAATATTATATAAATATACTGTAAAATGTAAAATTTATTTAAAATAAAATTTTGTTAGCTTGTGAATATTGTTCGAGAGTGTTAAGAATTAATTTTTATTTAACTATTTTAAATTTCTTTAATTTTAATGCTAATTAAAAATAGTTTAAATTTAGGTTACCTTAATTAATATCCGTATCAAAAAGAGAACGGTTCTCTTCCCAAAAACATGGAGTCTATGGGACAAAATAATTAATACTAAACACATTCACGTCTTAAGTCACTCACTCCAAATTTCTTATTTGAAAAGGGTACATTATTTTCTTCAATTTCGTCCAAACATCTGAATCATCTAGTTTGTATTGTGAAATGTGCAATCACTCGATTACTTAAGTTACATCGAAGACCGCAATTTGTTGTCGATTTGGCGCTTGTGTGATAAAGTTTAGGGTGTATTCGATAAGTTAATTCTTTATTTCAAAAATAGGACTCAACAACCAAATATTTTGTACTAATAATTTTTTTTTAATTTCGCCTTTCAGATAGTTTACAAGGTCCTCACGAAAAAAGACTACTTAACAACCTATTAGCCGCATACAATGTACTCGAAAGACCGGTTGCAAATGAATCAGAACCATTGGAGGTAAAATTTGGTTTAACACTGCAACAAATAATCGACGTGGTAAGTTAAAAATATTAGTAAATCGAAATCTTTATTTATAATTTTTTTTTTTGTTAATTTATTTTCCAATGAAAAAAAACAACAAAATAACAACAAGTTTTAGTAGCTTTATAAATAATAATAAATATTTTTATGAGTTTAGAAGACGAAATTTTTTTTTATAGTGATTGGAAAATTTAACTGGAAAACCGACGTTCAATTTTATATTACAATTTTTTTTTTATGTTGAATAATAATATATACATACATAATTATAATTAATTAATAATAATAAAAAATCCAATTTTTGCTACGATAATTTTTTTAATAATATAAATAAATATTGAACATTTTTTTATAGGATGAAAAGAATCAGATTCTTACCACAAACGCGTGGTTAAATTTGGTAAGTGACATGTACCCGAGATTAATATATATATATTTATAAATAAAAAAAATATATATATTTAATCCGATCATAATAATCAAATAATTAAAATTAAGAAGAAAAAAAAATAAAAAACTGCATTTTGTTATTTCGTCAAAGCGACTTGCGGGTCTTGTGTTCCAACCAATAAAAAAAAATGTGTTGTACAAAAATCAAAAAAATTTGTTTATGATTTTCCGTCATTTTCCTATTATATAATACACGATTTTTTTTTTAATTTTTTTTTGATTTTAATTTATTTTAGATAATCGAATAAAGTTTATTGTATATTTGTAATTTTCTGCCGGCGACAAAATATATATGATTTTAGTAAAATCCAATTTTTTAAATAGCCGGAAATTGTTTTTTTTTTTCATAATCTACTACGTCCCAAACTACTAATAATCGCTAACTAATTTATCAATTCGATTTGTGAATGGTTGACACAACGAACAAACACAAAAAAAAACAACAAAAATATTGAAAATCACATTCAAATTATACAACATGTATCCAGACGAGAAGCAAATCAATTTTCGATCCAATACTCGCTCCTCTCATCAATTTTTATTTTCAATTTTTCCACCATCTGCTTTTTATTTTTATGTCATATACATACATACATACATTTGTATATATGTACATACATACATACATACATTGGAAAATGAAAAATCTTTAGTTCGTTAGTATTATGTTTTATGTTGATCGTTATTTAGTTGGTTTGATTCGAGAATTTTATTTTTTTATTTTTATGATTATTATGAAAATTGAAAACATAGCAGAAGCAAACAAAACGATAATGTAAACAAACACCTATATATGATTTTTTTTGTAGCCAAATGATTTTTGAATTTTCATTATTGATTTTATTATGTATTGTACATATATGTATGTATATAGCCAAATGTAATTTGATCATATCGTATACAATACGTGACACTTCTGTTCATTAAATGTACATTAGATTATACAAAAAAAAAAATCTATATATGGGATAGGATGTTGAAATATTCAACTGTTTTTTTTTAATTTTCCCATTCAATTTAAGCAATAATTTTTAAAGTTTAACTTACATATATAGTAATTGTATACATATAATACAACAATTTCATTATTATTCAAATCGTCTACCAAATCAGTGTATAATTATAGAAATACACAACATTTTGTTTAAATTTTATTAAATACTTGTTGCTGGCATTTTCATTGCACTACACCGCAGTGAATACTAATTTTTTAGTGTTTTAAAATAGGATTTTATTATAATTATATGTATATTTGATTTTTAAATTTCTATAACAATATACATATTCAATAAATTTTATTCATCAAAAAAATATATAATATATAAATATACAACTCTTTTATAAATATTATTATTACATTTTTATTAATTTAATATGAATATATAAATGTCGCATTAATTATAAAATTTATTTATTTTTATATACATACATATATTATAAAAACACCAGTGAATTTTCCGTAATTATATATATATATACATAAATGTTGATTAATTATAATTAATTAATTTTTTTTTGGGTACATGTCATAATATAAAAGTCTTATTAATTTAATAAAAAAACCAATCAAATAAATAAACTAAACAAAAAATATATAAATAAAATTTAAAAAAAAAAACATAAATTAAATAATTAAATATAAAAAGCTGCATGCGTGTGTGATTAAATAATATTTAAAAAAAAAAACGAACAAAAAAATCAAATAAATTAAATAATTAAACTAAATACCTAAATGATTAAACAAAATTTTATTTTATTTTCATTTTATTTATTATTTATTAATTAATTTATTTACTTTTTTATTATTAATTATTGGTTATTTTATGTTGTTTTTTTACCTTTTTTATTTTATTATCAAAATGCAATTATAGGACGAGAAGAATCAACTACTTATAACCAATATTTGGCTTAGTTTGGTAAGTTGGTACATAAAAAAAAAATAAAAAAAAAAAAGTTAAATAAAATTTAAAAAAAAATAAAAATTAAAAAAAAAAAAAAATATTATATTTAAATATAAAATTTAGGATACAATTTACACACACGGCCTATTTAATATATATTAAATTATATATATATAAATATTATTATATATATTAAGAAATTAAAATTTTTGAATGTTTTGATTTGTTTTCTATATAATTATTAATTAATTAGCGTTTGTTTTAATTTATTATTAATTTTTTTAAATTCTTTCGTTTCCATTATATTTTATTTTAACATCATGTCATCATTTTCTCATTCAAATAAAATATACTTATGGGGATGGTAGATTCGTGAAAAGCATGCGTAGTTTAAAAAGCTCTAATCTTTCAACATTTCAAGAATCTTCTTACAGTTGGAATTTTTTTTTTAATACAGTTTTAATTTAAACTCACCTCAGTATTCCATCGTTTCCCAGAACTGCTATATACTAAATAAAATAAGAATTTGGTTTAAATCAGTTAGTGTAGAATTGTACGTATGTGCGCTTGAATTAATTTGCGATTGAGGATCGCAAAATTTTATTATTTCCTCATGCTTATTTGTTTACATATAATTTAAAAACAAAGCACGAAATGTTAAATGAGTGAGAGAAAAGGAGAAATAATTGATTGTTCCATAACTTTGAGGTAATAATCTTTGCGGCTATGAACTGCTCTCAAAATCATCTATTTACACGCACCAATTCAAATTTCAGTCATTTATAGATTTTGCAACATAGACACAGACGGATGGATTAGTATATTATTTTTACCCACATCACTAATTCAATGAAGATACATTCGCTTATCTTAAGATAGGAATCAATCCATCGTAGCTTAATGTGATTTAATCCACATTTTTCAAGCTCTTTGTTATGAGGTTGTTTTTTCGAACAGTTTAATTTACTCAAAAGAATCCAAAGCATTCCTAGGATTTAAATTGTCTTCCCCTGTAGTTATGCTCTTATCTTTTTGTCTTCGGTAAAAACGAAATAATCTATACAACCGTTAAAGTATAAACCTATAACCATCTATAAATTGAGCAGAATTTGAGCTATCTCTAATAAACTGACCTCATTAAAGGTTTAAAAATTAGGGGAGAAACTAAATCTTTACATGTCTAATTTTTGATCAGGATCTTTAAAAGATAACATGATAAATTTTATAAATATATACATATATATATATATACATATATGTATATATAATATACATATAAATCAACATCTTTTAAAGAAAATTACTTTTATTTCATTTTAATACTTATTTTAACTTAATAAAGGGAAACACAACAAGAAATATAGGAAGGTTCTCTCAAGCCGCGTTCACGATACCAAAAAAAAAAATTCTAGTGCACAAAAATTCACCACGAAGTTAGCTATCTGAGTTGAAATATTCTCAACTCGAATAAAATTTCACCAGGGCAGCCATATTAACAAAACTGAAAATTATACTTCTTTTGCTATTTTTTCGTCAATGGAACATATTTTGCCTAAAAAAATTTTCCTTTATCAGAAATTCAAAAATAGCAACTTGTTTTGTTGCTTGTTTATTTGTTTAATAAACAGAGAAATGTCATTTTGAGTATTGTTAAACAAAAATTTTCACTCAAAAGTCCTAATGTTTTCGTTATTAACAAAGGCTATACTGATGAAATTATATTTCGAGTAGTGAATATTTCAACTTCATACAGCTAACTTCGTGGTTAATTTTTCTGCATCAGAATTTTTTTTTGTATCATGTACGCGCCTTCAATGTTCGTCAGTAGATGGCAGTAAAACTATGATAACATTAATGGTTATGAAACACCCAAGTTTTTTCAAAAAATTAATTGTTTCAAAAACAAAATTATATAAATAAATCCATTAAGTTTAAGAGACATCAATGATACGATGAATTACGTTTTCCTTACATTTTAAAAATTTTGTACTTTCCACTTTGTATAAAAATTGGTCGCGATAGAAAGCTTCTTATTTCAACGATTTTTACTAAACGAAAAAATTAATTCATGGAAACTGTTTAACTGTGGTTTTGATTTCAAAGCTTTCAACAAGCTTTTCGGGAATTTTACCCTTATCACAAGCAAATGCTCAGCTTTATTTAAAAACCGTTGGTTTATTAAAGTTTTGTGCTTTCCTCCAAAAGCCTTCATAAATATCAAATTTTTATAATTGACAAACATTACATTCCGTAATTCAATCACTTCCACAAAACCGTTATGTTTGGAATATATTTTTTAATTTTGAACTTAATTCCGAGTTCCGATCAATTTGTAAAATTTTTTCACGCCATTCATAGTTAAGACACGTGTTAAACAACTTTCCGATTCTTGTAAATAATTATTCGTAAAATAAGAACTGAAATATTAAAATTAAATTATTTTGCAAATTTATTTTTACATGAAAATGAATTTTTTGCCAATTTATTTTTACTAAAAAAATAAGAAAAAATTACACTGTTAAATTTGACGATTTTTCCAATTGGAATTTTATTTATACGAAAATTTGAATTTGTGGTGTTTTGTAAATTGTATGTACAATTGTACATATTCGGATAGCTTAGAGCAACTGCGACCTTTGCGTCCATAGAAATTAAATTAGATTAAGCGGTTAGATTTTCACAGAATTTTGAAGTTTCGTGATTTTAAACCAATTTTAATCATTTTTACTGCCTATCATAGAGATGTCAGATGTCCACGGCTGGTCATGTATATTTCATGGATAGTTTAAACCACCTAAGATTTTTGTGGTCAATCAGATTAAATTCTGATGAACTTTTCTATTTGTTTATGGAATTTAAAAGTTCTTGATTTTGATTGATTTTTAAAATTTTATACCGCCGATCCCAGAGATGTCTCCAGATACTGGTCTATCTTTTCAAATAGTTTAGGCTATTTTAAATTTGTATGATGAAGAAAATTAAATTCTGATGAACTTTACTATTTATTTTACACCATTTAGAAGTTACGTAAACGATTTCATTTTAAAAGGTTTTTAATAATTCGCACCGCCGATTCTAGAGATGTCCACGGGTATTGGCAAATATTTTCAGATAGGGCTATTTTGAATCTGTATGTTAAAAAAAAGAAAATTCTGATGAACTTTACTGTTTATTTTATATCATTTACAATTTCAGTGTTTTGAATAATTTTTATTATTTTTCTCTATTTGATTTTTTGTTATTTTTCCCAATTCGATTTTTTATTATTTTTTCCAATTGAAATGCTTAAATAGGCGATAAAATCTGGACATTAAAATAATGAAATACCCAAAATTGTAGATATGTCTATAGATTCTCGTTTACATTTTCGAATAGCTTAGACCAACTGTAGTATCGTATTGTGGTCAAGGCGATTCAATTCTGATGGACTTTACTATTTTTCATAGTAAATAAACCTATCCGATTGTAAACGGGTATTGGCATATGTTTCCGGATAGTTTAGGCTATTTTGAATCTGTATAATCAAGAAAATTAAATTCTGATGAACTTTACTATTTATTTTCCACCATTTACAAGTTGCGTAAACGATTTCATTTTAAACGATTTTTAATAATTTGTACTGCCGATCCTAGAGATCATCTTTCTTGTGGCCATATCTTGAAGATATTGGTTTGGACGACCTTTGGTTCCAGCCATGCCACGCATCGGGCGTTATAATTTCGAAATTGCGTCAAAAATTCGATTGCCGCATTATCAGCCGAAATAGTGACGTGAATTGGCCGGCAAGGAGCTGTGATTTGACGCCTTTGGATTATTAGTTGTGGAGTACCGTGAAGGACAGGTGTTATGCGGACAGTTATTCTTAATCATACCGATTCAAAATAGCCTAATCTATCTGAAAGTATATGCCAATACCCGTGGACTTAATTTTCTTCTTCATACAGATTCAAAATAGCCTAAACTATTTGAAAAAATAGACCAGTATCTGGAGACATCTCTGGGATCGGCGGTATAAAATTTTAAAAATCAATCAAAAGAACTTTTAAATTCCATAAACAAATAGAAAAGTTCATCAGAATTTAATCTGATTGACCACAAAAATCTTAGGTGGTTTAAACTATCCATGAAATATACATGACCAGCCGTGGACATCTGACATCTCTATGATAGGCAGTAAAAATGATTAAAATTGGTTTAAAATCACGAAACTTCAAAATTCTGTGAAAATCTAACCGCTTAATCTAATTTAATTTCTATGGACGCAAAGGTCACAGTTGCTCTAAGCTATCCGAATATGTACTCGAGAGAATGTAATTAATTCTAGAATCGGGCAGCATACAATTTATAAAACACCTCAAATTCAAATTTTCGTATAAATAAAATTCCAATTGGAAAAATCGCCAAATTTAACAGTATTATTATTTTTGTTATTTTTTTTAGTATGAATTTCACTGTCATTATTTTTACAACTAACCCTGTAAAATTATCAGTACGTTTTTTCTGTTATATAGCACATTGGATTACATATAATTATTTATATGAAACGTACCTATTTTTTGTTTAAACGTAGCAATTTAGGTGGTAATAATTAGTATGAGCTCACTTTACGAGTACTATAAAATGAAAATAAAGGCCCTAGATTTTATTATTTTGCAATTGTATGTTTCATAACCATTTTTCTATCGGGCAACACTAAAAGTAGCTTTCTCTGTTTTTTATTCGATTTCATTTAATTTTGATCAGATTATTATTGTTGTGAAAATATTTAATTTTTGTATTAAATTAAAACAAGCGTTAGTAAAAAACATTTTCATAAATGATGTTGATATATTCTGGATGTCAGATTAATAATATGTCATGGATAATTAAGAATTTATGATGTTTTCATACAAAAATCGGGCCTAATGAGAATGTGTTGATTGGATTTTCCTCTATTTTGTTATCTTTAGTTTAACTCAATTTTTACACTATAGCTCGGCTTATTAAAGGTGGCTCTGGCTTTAACGATTGGAGTTAAGCTTTTAAATTATAATTATTACGATTTTTAATCATTGCTTAAATTCTTAGTTAATTTTTAAAATAAACATTTGTATGTAATTATTGTAATAGATATATTGATTTATAATTGAATCAACGATCATTTACATACCTCGAAATAAATTAGAACGATTTCAACAGATTTTATGAATTTAAATAAATTCTCTTGCATTAGCTACATTTACTATCCCTGGAGACAAAAATTAAATTAAAAAAATTGATTACGAAAAAACAAATAAGTTTATTTACCGAGCTTTGAATTCAATTTCTCCAATCAAAATTAATAAACTATATACATTCATCCAGTCTTAATTGTTTTGTTAAACCACATTTTTATGTTATGGACTTATGGTCTAGAAGAAAATCGTTTGGAAAATGAAAATATATTTTTATTTCTATTTTTATTCACTCGTATATTCATTATAACCTCCTACACATTTTTATTATTATTATTATTATTATTTATATTCCATTTCTATTTCTATATCCAATGTATACATACATATATGGAGTCCTATAAAGTAATTTTGTATATTGGAATAAAAAAATTATTTTTCGATTTATATTGTTTCTCTCTAATCTTATCAGGTCATTTCTAATTTCTGTTCAAGACTAGAAATACAAGATAAAAACTTAAATAAAATCCAAACTTTGTGTATCTTAATTAATTACAAAAGAGAGAAACGAAAAAAAAAAATATAAAATCCATATACAGAAACCCAAAATTAAGTGATACAGATTTTTTTATTTGTTCTAAATTTATTCATTTTTATTTTAATTAGTATTTTTTTTATTTTATTTTAGTAATATTCTAAAATATACATTTTTTTTAATAATATAAAATACATTGAAGGTAGTAGAATAAAGAGATAACTCATATTGGAATGATATTTTTTTTTGTTATTTAAAATATAATATTTAATTGAATTTATTTAGAAACACAAAAAATGTAAAAAAAAATTTATATTTATTTTTTTGGTTTGGTTTATAGATTTTTTTTTTACTGATCTGATTTAAATTAATTAAAATCCTGATCGAAATAAACCACATTTTGTAAAATTTTATATTATTTTTAATTTTAAAAACGTGACCAATGGACCAAATTTTGTGTTACATTCTTGGAATTAATAAACGTTTTTAATTTTTTGTTTGAGGATTTATTTATGGAAAAATTATGATAACCGCAGAGTGGTTGGTCTTGGTAGCTGTGTAGATATACATATTATGTACATATTTAATAGAGTATACATGTACATATATATAATATATATGAAGAGAATTGATTTGTAAGTAGTTTTAAGTTTAAATCTTGGGTAAATAATTATTTCTTTCGTTATTGAATGAGATTTCAAGTTCATTGAAATAAACAATTCAATTTTTGCTCAGTGACTAATTAATTTAAATTTCTCCAGCATCTGCTAAATAAAATATATTTAAAGTTTACATCTTTTATAGGTGTGTTTCTAACCCTGGTTATTGTCAGGCGCAATGAGTTCAACAATTAGAAGTTTCTTCGAAATTGCCTTCAACATGTTGAAATGTGTAAAGATTACAATAATTATTACACCCAGTTTCTCCTCATTTCGATTCCAATTCTCTAAATATCTGAAAAGACTGATAATTGCGGTATTCTATGTTATTATTGAGATTCACAAGCCTTATTACTGTATGTAGTCTGAAATGATGTTAAAATATTAACAGCAACTTTCAAGATATTTTATAATTTATGGGAATGATTAAACCGCTGCTACAATGGTTGATTTTTTTCTAATCTTTCAAGTATTCTGTTTGCTAAGTTAAACTTAGTTGTTGACCATAATCAATTTCTAGTGTCGTCGTTAACTTTATTGTCAACCATTAATTTATACAAAGAAGATAAACCAGTTCTTATTATACATAAGACTGATGAACATCAAATTCAATAACTTCATAAAACTTTAAAGCTCTGACACGGAAATTTGTGAAATTTCTAAAAAATCTAACTCTAACGATGTATTCATGAATTTCTTTTATTCCTTTCAAAATCTTAATTTCATGTAAGGAATTCATAACTTTACAAAATTTAATAATACGATATTTAAACAAAGTTATTGATGTAATTTCAGAATTCAATTTAACACCAAAACTTTCGAAATTGTAATATTTGATAGAAACTTCAGAATGGTTTTTGGGTCCAGTTTGTAACAAAACTATGGTACAACATTTGCTATACAATTTAAGTTGTTAAATAAAATTTATCTTGCCTAAAATTTTGAATTCCGGATTCAGAGCAATCTATCAGAAGTTGAGTATCCGGAGAAAAGTTAAAATTGAAAATATAAAAATGCTTTGATATAAAATTATTTTAAAAATTAGAGTTTTAAATTGACACATAGATTACAGAATTTAATGAACCTATCTATTGCTTTAATATCATCCAAGTTCTCGCTTCATTCTTTGTAATATGCTCTTTATATCATTTATGAAATAAACATCAGTCAGCCTCAATTGTTGAGTGATAATGAAATTTGAAATTTTTAAATGAAATATTTGTAGTTTTTGATTAATATTCGCACAAACTTAATATTTAGCTGATATAGCTAATTTGGTACAGTGTAAATTTGATGTACATATTCTTTCTTTCATGACTTCTGTGGCCTCAATACTATGAGAACACGTCCTTTTCAATCTTTAATTTCGACTAATTAAGATGGCGCGCCCAGATTAGCAATTTCATTCACCGGTGTTTCTGATGATTTTACAAACAAATACAATCATTCAATAAGAGTTGTTCTGACTTGCACAATTTGGTTACAGATTCTCTTCTGAATAGTAGATTTTCCGATTGAGAACGAAATTTTTAAATTAATTTAGTAAAGACTGCGCTAAAAAGTTTCCGTGATACTTGTTTATAAAACGTATCACACATCGCAAAGGGCAGCCCATCGCTTAATGTAGGTGCATTTTTCTGCGTCACTCCATTTTCACAATTTCCCAAACTTGTGCATTCATACCGCTTTTAAAAAAAAATAAGCCATAATTTTAAAATGTATCTGTAAGATTATAATAAACAACTAGAATTTCACAAAACAATCGCAAATTAATTCTTAACACGAATTAATTTGACAAATATAATGTTTTGTTCGTTGGTAGTGAAATTCTGATATTTTATGTTCGGTATAGAAAATGTAGGTATTAGATACTCGTGTATACTATTCAAGTTCAAAGCATGAATCTAAAAATTAACTTAATTCTATTTATGAATTATAACATAAGCATTATAACAACGAGATACAAATTTCATCAAATTCAAACCAAAATGAAAATTAAATACTCATAATTTTAAACGATTAATTACAGTGAGCAAAATCGCTACACTTTACCATGAGTAATGACTAGTTCACATTCATTAGTACGTTTATAAATGTTAAAAATTAGTAGGAGTGGAAAAGTATTCTCAATTTGGTTGCAAACTTTACAAAAAATAACGAAATGATGAAAAAAACGGCAACTTTTTTTTTTGAAAAGACGAACCAATTCATTTATTGTTTTAAATCACAATGTTCATTTGACTATGTCTATTTTATTTTTCTAATGGAAATCATATAAATGTACTTTCTTACGTCATATTTTATGGAATAGAGAAAAAGATTGAATCAGCCTTTAATTTTTTTATGGTTAACAAAATTGTAAACACATTGCATCAACGATTGCTTTAAAAAATGTTGTGCAACCCTTCCCAATTATTACCAACTTCACAATGTCGATTATTTAAATTTTATTTTATTTTCTAAACCAAAAAGTTGGTAAACATAAATTGTTTGTTTTGAGAAATTGAAATGTATATGTGACAAATGCTCGTTCTTTTATTTATAAATTTTTCAAGTTTTGTGTCATTTGTGTTCCAAACAATTTAAATTCATTTATTAAAACAATCAGTGATGGAAAATATGTCTATACCGATTTTAATTTACCTAATCAAAAAGAATTTGACTATACAAAAATCTAATTGATTTTAAATTATGCGGAGTTAAAATATAAAATAAATAAATTTTACGTCAAAATGTTTTTCTACACATAATTAAAAAGTAGCCAAAACAATGCTTATTTTCAAAAATAATTTAATTAGTTCCATTGTTGATACAACCATCACACATCTATTATTTATAATATGTTTTATCTCTTACATACAAATTCTGGAAATAATGTGTAGAAGAGTAGAGTGGAGGAGTGGTGTGATTTTAAGCAAAGTAACCAAAAAAACACTATTTAGCTTTTTTGGAAAGATTTTGAGTTTTTATTTTTCTGTAAAACACGTAACCTGTAACACACGTGCTACTAGTTTGAATTATAAAATTTCATCATATACATAATATATGTATTTATAAGCATCGTTTAGTGCACACAATGTGTAAAAATACGGTACCTCACAACACAGGTAATTTATTTATATACACTAAATTTTGTTTTTTTACCATTTGCAAAAAAAATCCATTTCCAGAACCCATTTTAGAATGTAAACGTCCACATTGAGAGCCTACCCGTTGACGAAAACGTTGGCAATACCTTTCACACATATCGCGGCGCACGGTTTGTATACAAATTTCAATCGACTGAATTTTGCTGGTATAATTTCATTTTGCTACCTACTGTAATACTAAAGGGAACTACGATTAATAAACGACATTAAACCTCACCAATGTAACATATCTTATGTAAGTCCTTTAGGTCATACTAGTAATCCTGCAGAACGTCCTAATTCACAATGGTATCCTCAAATGTGGTATTCAGAAATTAAGAAAGGACAATGGAAGATTCAAAACTAACAATTGGAAAAAATTATAAAATTGGAAAAAGGATAAAATTGATTCGTAAGATAGGGGGGGCTATTATGATTTTTTTTCGATTTCGTAAAATGTGATCGATGGCGGATATTCCTATTATGAAACTACCTTTCTGATCGCAAATTTTAAGACAATGAAAACCTACTATAACACAATAAGAAAAGTTTTAATTAAATTGCAATTTTTATTAAAATACATTAAACTGTAGTTGCTAATTTGCGTGTTTAATTTTAATGTACCTATTAATATTTTTTAAATTTTAGTAAAACACGTGTGAAATCTTCTTCGAAAATACTACATCGTCACCAATTAGCACTCGGAATTTGACATTTTCTTTTCGAAAAATTCGGTTTCGTTTTGTTTTTGGTTCAAAATAGAACGGATTTTACGATTTTCGTATTTTACGAAACAAAAAAAAATCATGATATTAATATCTGCGGTGGATCAAATTGTACGAAATCGACAAAAAATCATACAAGTGCTAAATTTAAGTTTTAAACAATTATAAAACTTGTAAATTAGCAAATTTAGAATTCAATAATTTAGAAATTTTAATTTTATTCCAAATTTAAAATTTAAACTTTAAACAAAATTTAGGAATAAGGAAAATTTAGCGACTTTAACGAGATAGGTGGTAGATAATTATGATGTTCCCCAATACGCGAATTGGTAGTTAGGATTATTTAGTAACTTTGAAAATTTCAATATTCCAAATGATATCTCTTTTAATGGTAGTTTTTCTAAAACTACACTACCCTATTCTTCTAAATAAACTCTATAAGTTTACATCAGGCCGTAATTGAAAGCGAACGATAGTTAATCATAATATTATTATAAATTATAATAAGAATTAGCTTTAATTTGAAATTTATTGAATTTTGGTTGATCGATTAATTTAATGAATGTGTGAAACATCAGACTTCTTTTTAATTTAGCAAACTAATTTAAGCTTCAAGCCTCCTTAGGCATAGCAAATTATTAAGTTTATTAAATTGTTTATGTTTTAAAACCAGCATGCGATGATGGTTTCTGTAACGTTTTTGAAAATTTCAATTAACATGTATATTTAATTTTTTATTTCATTAATTTACGACAGTCATCTGTCGGCCTTGGTGGCATTAAGCATGAGCCCATTAAGTGCTGGATTCGTACGCCTTTTTGTTTAAAGCATTTTTGAAATGTTATTCAAAACTATTGAAAACACGCTTAATTAACTGCTTCGTATTAAAATTTATTTGTTCTTCTAAAATATTAAAATATTGCATTATTGAATTGTATTAACCTCGCTATAGTTGTCACAGCAAGATATATTTTATCTGAGAGGTATGCATACATACATATATCAAACTTCCAATTTCAAATTTGTATAAAGAAACATCATGCCAGCAAAATATTTATCTACTTTCCATAAAGTTCTCTACTTCCTTACATAAGCATCCATAAGTCTAAGTTCACATCAAAAAATATATTTTCTACAATCTAGTTTATATTTAATTTCCATAATATATCAAATAATTCAATTTCTTTTATATATAAAACAATTTTCATATATACATACATATATACTTTTATATGGTATAGATAGAAACATCTATATGTATGTTTTTGATATATTATGCAGATTGTACATTTTTGCTATATTTAAAGAAAGAGAGAGACTAAATAAATAATGAAAGATTATTACCCACTCAACTATAATATAAGTATATTATTATATTAATATACCACACACAAAAGACAATTTTATGTAAATGTTCATATCTTATTATATTATTAAATCTATCTGCATTTTCAAACACAGAACACAAAATAATCAGAGCAAATAAAATAATATTATTAGATTTTATTAGAAATAATTTAATATACGTATATGTAGTGTATACGTATAACAATATAATATAGTTAAATAAAGTTTATGAGACATTATAATATGTAGTATTAAAACATAAAACTATATGCATATATAAAGTTTAAATTTTAATATGAATAATAGAAATATCAATAATAACTCTGTCAGTTTTGTGTGATTTAAAAAAAAATATATAATTTACTGGCGCCCATAATACTAAAACTATTTTCTAATTCTATTGTTTTCTTTTTGTCAAACATATCATATAAATATTTTTTTATTGAATATTATATTTTGTGGTGGAGCAAAGTAGATTATATTCAAATTTTTAATCGTGAGAAAATGGTGGCTGCGTCCCGAAATGTTGAACGTATTATATAGTTGGTCGTACTATATATGCGAGCAATGCTAACGTTTCAGCATTTCCATTGATAATATAATACAATTTCGTGTGAGTTAGATCTAATGTACTAAATAGAAGTGATTAGTATTACTTACTTCATAAAAGATTTGATCAGGGTTAGTAAATTTATAAAAAGTAATGTTCAAAAATATTCAATTGTTTTGAAAAATTTTATTTATAGGAAGGAAAATTGAGTTTAAATTAGAATGATGCAATACCATTAACGAAAGGATTATTTCTTGGTTCTTATGTAGAATTTGGCAAAATATTATTATATGAGTTTTCATCAGTGGGAATGGTCATACTACAAATGGTCCGTGCGATATATTCGAAATACTAACATACATACGCTCATCTGGCTATTAAAACCGTTAAAGAAATGATCAGAGAACTCAGTTCCAACTACTATTTGAAACTACTAGAGGCACATCCTAATGAATTGGAAAGGGGCCTGCTAAAGCAGCCAAAATAAAGACGACTGCGAAGAGCAGATCAGAACTTATAAACTATAACTATATGTATTTTATTTTTGTATGGATATATGTATGTATATAGCTAATATATATAATCTTAATTCTAAATTAATATAATAGTAAATACTAATAATAAGTACTTCATCAGATAATCCATTTTTAAAATCAGCCGTTTTAACAAACTCCACTTAATGAAAATCCAATCGTGACACTCACCATTTAGTGCAAAATTTGTATGTTCAGTGACTATCAATTTAAAATCCACGTTATCTAATCCGATCAAATGTTGCCCATTCGGTCACCCTTTCGAATGGCATAGGAGTAGTTTGGAAAACAATTCTGTTTTAGTTTATCATGACATATATTCCCTTGAAAATCTTTCAATAAATTTTGGAAAATAGCTAACAGAAATTTAGAAATCGTAAGAAAGAAAGTTAAACGTACTGAGAGACGTCGATAAACCAAACTTCCTTATAATTTCCATGTGTAGGTCCTGATGCATTTAATTAAAACATCTGGCATTGCAAACAATTATTTTTTATCAAATTTTTTATGTTAGAACTATGTCATATCTATCACACAATAATTTTTGATAGAAATAGTTGCAATTTATTTTTTTCACGCATATACATATATGTATATATCCATATTCAATAAAAAATATTCACCCAAATATATAACAATATGCAAATTTCTTATTTTTGTGTTTTGAAATAAACCCCTTGTATTAAACATCCTGTAATCTGACAGCCAAAATATTTGTTGTATGTACTTGTATGTCAAAACTTTATTATTTTATCAATTTATTTCGAATACAGTGCTGGGATGTTCTACATCACATTTTCGATATTCGATAGACGTTTGGGTCGCTTTTTTCACGAACAAAATTGTGCTCCATTGCGATTTTTCAATTAAATTTTTACTATTGCGATCTCAGCCTGTTAGAATAAATTTGAAAACTATCTCTTTTTCCTCTTTTCACTTGCCACCGAAAGTAAAAATATTGGTGATATTTTCTCGAATGAATTTATAGAAATAGAATCGAGTAGGCTATGATCACAATAGAAATCGCGGAATTGATTACGATAAAGAATACAATTTTGCTCGTGAAAAAAGAGAAACAAATGTATATCGACCGTCGAAAATGTGATGGTAGAACATCTCAGCACTGTTCTATTAGTGCAAATGCAAAAGAACGAGAACAAAATTCCCTTTGCGAATTATCGTTTGTAATCATAACCTACTTTATGTGAAAAATTGGTATATAAAGGCATTGCCACATGCAGTTGTAAGTTCGACCGATTCGGTAGAAAATACAAAAACACACTCCACATGAGCAAAACAAAATACGACCGATTTTTACAACAAAATTTTTTTTTTTTTTTTTGTTTATTTGTTTTAACAAAATTATCAAAGAAGTGAGGTTATACTCACTACGAAAATAAATATCGCCGATAATTTGTTTCATAATTTTTATTGGGAATCGTTCTGAACCGACAAAATGTATACCATTTAAGTAAAAAATCGGTTGTCGGACGGACAGAATAGAAAAACACTTAGTATTCAATTAAAATGCTAATATGAACTTATATTAGAAAATTGCCTGCTCAAATATTTAAAATTTGTGCCTTCGGTCGACGTGCCCATCTTAAATTAAATTTAAAATCTTTCTTTTAATTTTAAATAAAGTGTTACATTTGTCTGGTATTGGTGACATTATTGCCATTTTAGAAATTTTGTTTTGTATGACGTTTTATAATTTTGACACATCCGATACTGTTTTTTTGTGTTATAATTGCATTTGCTGTGGGGTTCTCATAACTTATCACGTATCTAGAAATAATTGAATAATTTATTTTCAAAATTAGGCTCTGGTCTTTAACAATTCAAGTGATATAGTTGATTATATTCATAATTGTAATCGATTATAGTTTGTCATTAGAGATTATAATCAAATAAGCTGGATTGTGAATTGTAAAGTAATAAAATCTGCTTTCAAAATAAGTTCACATTTAATTTTAATACATTTAATTTGATTTAAGATCGAACAAAATATTTCCTAAAAATCCTTAACAACCACCTAAACAACCACACCTTACATTTTAGTAAAATAGATGAGATTTTAGTTACCATACTTAGAAATACTTTATATATATTCTTAGCTTCTTCAATGTGTTTCTTTATGGAGACCCGAGCATATATATGTACTGCATACAAACAAGCAGGAAGTTATTCAACTTATGCTTTTTGAAAATTAAAGCTGCTCTTCACTAAATTAGAACAAATTTGGTAGTAATTCCATGTTTTGTAAATATGTATTTTACAACTTTCTAAACCATTTGAGCACTTTAATAATGCCTAATCGAAATAAGGATTCGGGCGCAACAGAAACGAAAAATAATTCTGTTTGTTTTGAAAGCTGTTTTAACGTACGGTATGTTAATTCTTATTAAAATGCCATGCTTGAAATATTGACCAAAGTGGCCAAAACAAGAAGAAATATTTTAAACTTAATATGTAAAAACTCAAGTTAATATTATAGCTTAAACTCATTCTATGGATTTGTCGGAACTGCAATATGAATAACCAGATTAATTATTAAATTGTCGAGTTACGTCAATCTTCAACAATAATTGTTTGATTAAACCGAGCTTTTCATGTTGAAAGATTATTTAATGTTGTTTAATTCGATTGTTAAATAACGTTTTAGTTACATTATGACGAAATGTTTTAGGATGAAACTAAATAATAATAGAAATAAATAATAATAGAAATAAATAATAATAGAAATAAATAATAATAGAAATAAATAATAATAATCGGTATTTATTTTTATTTGAGCTTTTAGTTACGAGTACAATCAGAGCCACCTATATATACAGAGCCGTAAGGATCAGCCATTTTTTTTGTCGAGCTTTTTCTAGAGGAACTACTTTTTGCATTATCCCATAAAAACCAATATAAAAATGACTATATTCGAATTACTTTTCATCAATGAAAAGTTAATTCTTTCATTTCGATAAATCTTTGTGGAATTTATTCTATAATCTATATTGAAGCAGCACATATCTGAAAGTCAGAACCTTAAATCTTTTATTAATTTAATAAACATTAAATAAAAATTAAATATGAATTTATCATATTTATGTAAACATGAATTTATTTGAATGTGTAGGTAAAATAAATAAATAAAACATATATTGTCATCCTTTCGATCGATGATTTTGTCTCTTTTTTAAGAATTAAATCTCACGTTTTTTTTTAATTTCGCTTTTTCTATTGCTATCGCAGCATGCTCGTATAAAGCATTATTCTATTTCCTTTTATACATTTGAAAATGTATCACCACATATTTCTATTTCATTACCTTGTAGCGAAATCGCGAAAAGGGATAGAGTGCAAAATTATTCCAATAGGCTGAGATCGCAATAGAAAAAAACCAAAATTGGATTCACGAAATAGCGTAAAATTTAAAAAGAGAACATAAACATCGATCGATAGAAAAAAAATTGTGATATTAACAACTTACAACATGACATAGGGAGTTCCAATACAGCTGCACAATTTATTTAGAACCATAATTATGCACAAATGTGTAGCAAAACTTCACCAAAATAAAATAGAACCGTGCCAGAAGAACTGTGATAGTCATGGTGTTCCATTTATAATCTAAAATCCAAAATTTACGTTGAAATTGAAGTGAAATTAGTTTGAGATTTATTCAAACAAAATCATGCAGCTTTTATTGAAATACCCTTTAAGTATTTTATTTTATTCGCAAAAATATAATTCAAAAGGAAACACAACCACATTTTTACTGTTTTCTCTTTTCGTCGTGCAGCTAAATTTTATTGCGTTGGCATTTGTGTGTATTTATATCAATTCAATGTAGAAATGTTTTTTTTTCTATAAATTTTATAAATAAATATATCAAATATTAAACAACTTATTTGATCAAGGTTTGAATCAATTATAAAATGATAATTGAAGATTCTATTTCACTGTTAAAATACTTAATCCATCGACATTTTCATTGAAAAATATCGCACCGAAAAAAATTTAATTTTTCATATGTTTTGTATGGAAAAAATGTTTTTTTCGTCAATTTTAGTTCCTCTAGAAAAAGCTCAATTTTTAACCTTAGGGCTCTGTATATATAGGTGGCTCTGGTACAATGCTCTAAAAATGATGTGAAAAAAAAGCTCAGCTTTTACCTCTGAAGGCATCCTTGCAAATATTCCGCTTAACCACATACAGCTTTCTATGTAAAATACACCATTTACTCACCCTAATCGGGATTAACCGAATTGAGCTTTCAGCCCAACGCAACTTAAATTAACAATATTTTCGTTTTTATTACTAAATCATTTTTAATAAGGACAATTATCTTCTATATACCACAAAACCTATGAAGTATTCATAGCTTTCAAGTCAAACATTTCTGTAGCTGCTTAATTTTTCGAATACTTTATGAATTTTCTTAATGAACTTTTATTATGTTTACCCTTTTCATCAATCAAAATCCTACAAATACTGAACTAAATGTTATATACCTCAAATAGTTTTTGAAAACGAAAAACTATATAAAAGCTTGGAGGATATTTTTGTTTTTTCTTAAAAAATTAATTTAAGTATGAATATTTATCTACAATCACAAGCTATAATGCAATCAGTACAGATTAAATTGTTTTGAGTCACTTTAATGTTCAAAATCAATTTTTTGTCATAATCGAGCTTTTTAATCAATTAAACTTGAAAGCTTATTATGAGATTGATTTTTATTCATATTTTATTATAAGACTAACAGCTTTAAGACAAATGTGATTCTTTTCTTGCATGGTATTGAAAATGTTACTTTAAATTTGTTTCCCATACAGAATTGGTTCTACCCTACATTTAGTTCTTTTAATTAACATGGTAAATAAGTTCATAGCAAAAGCTCCATTATTATTTAGGTCGGCTTATTTAAAATTTTAAAATTTAAAAGCATTCTACGATACTCTTCTCCCATCGGATAAATAAACATAAAAACTTTTTAAATATAACCGAGCATCCACTTTATTCAAACACTTCTTCTGTGTGTTAACCAAACGTAATAAATTCTTAAAATCAGATCAGTAAATTTAACTTTTTTAATTAACTAGACATACGATATTACTTATGTATGTACACATAAAATTTTATAGCTGAGTAATTATTAGCTTTTATATAATATAGTTTAGTTGTGTAAATAATTATAACTTATTATTATAATGATAAACAATATAGAATCAGTAGTTTCAAAAATTAATTAAAATTAAAAAAAACAAAAATTTTTAAAAAACTTACAAAACAAAAAAGGCTGAATATTTTTCTAATTTTCTATAGTTTATTAGATTAGTGGTAGATAAACAGTATATATTATTATAAATCAAATATTTAAAAACCATTTTTTTTTGGTAACTTTTATTAGAAATTTGTAATTGAGTTTGGACTTTTTTTTATAGATTTAGTTTTACTGATAATGTTTTTGTTTTATTTATTTTTCCACAAAAAATATTATTTTTTTTTTTAGTTCTTGTTCCCCAGATATAAAAATTAAAATCTAAATAAATTTTTCGACGAAGTATACAATACACAAAAACAAAACTAATATCAACTGAATATGTTATGTAATTTAAGTACAGATTTTTGTTTTATGTTATTTATTTATTTATTTTAATATGTTTTTATTTTATTTTTATTTATGTTCACAACAAACTTGATTTTGTATAACGAAAAACCGAAAACTGTTAAATAATGAATTTTTTTGTTTTGTTTTTTTCGGGAGTTTATTTTTTGTTTGTACTCATGTGTGTACAGTGAAAATTTGTCTGTGGTGTGTAGTAATTCAATTTTACGTTACTATATAGACTTATGAGATTTGCACCTCAAATAAATGTTCACCCTATACATGTACGGAAGCAGTATTATAATTTTATAACTATTTTATTTTTTCGAAATTTTTAATTTTTTTTTATTAAATAACGCAAAACAAAAAATGTTTATATAATATAAACTATATACATAAAATAATATTATAATTTTAGTTTCTTTGGTTTTTACTTTTTTGCCGTGTGTGTTGAATTTTAAATAAAAATATAAAATAAAAATAAAAAAATTATTTAAACAATTAAAAACTATTAAACAAAAACAAAATTTATAAACTAAATAAAAATAATAAATTATTTAAAAAAAATAAAAACTAACGAGGTGTTAGATATTATGTGTGTGCGGCTTGATTGCAATTAAAAATGTTTTGTAATAATATGCATAAAGGATGTAAACTAACTAGGTTCCAGTGGTGAAGCAAAAAAATGATTTTTTTTTATACATATAATAAACTTAATTAACTTGTTGAATATGTTATATGCATTGTAAACGAAACTTTTAGTGATGTTATCTAAATTATAAATCTGTATGTATAAAACAAATACGATGCCCTGGTCTTGAGTGCTATTCAACATTTGAAAATTAAGAATATGTTTTATATGGCAAAAATTGTCATAATGATTCATTCTTGTATATTTTAACATTCAGTCGATGTAAGATATCATCAAAATTTTAAATACATACCACAGAGTGGTATTTAATAATAATAAAGAGTGCTTAAAGGCCATTACTGGCCCATTACTGTTTCAACAATCCGGCTACAACGATTTCGATCCTGGGCTTGGTCTTCATACTGTCTTACACATTGTGAAGAAGCCAAGTCTTTCTCTACACCATGGAGCCATCGTCGCATATGGTGGCTCTCTTTTCAGAGATTGCTGAACAATTCGTTCCGGTTCAGCACGCAGAACGTGACCGAGCCAGCGTATTCGCTGCGATCTTATTTCATGTAGAATAACCGGGGATCCTCATCAGATTTTTGATCTCGATATTGGCTCGGTATGTGCCATCTACTTCGCGTTTTGGGCCTTAAATCACACGCATGACTCTTATCTCAAATGTTAGGAGCCATCTCTCGCACTCATCCGTCAGCGGCCAACTTTCACATCCAAACATAACACCGGGCCTGATCAACGCTTTGTAAAGCTTCAGAATCACAGCACGTGATAGGTGTTTAGATTTCAGCAGTGGCCTTAGAGAATACAACACACGACTGCCAGCTGTCAGCTGCACTTTAATATCCTCACCCACACTGTTATCAAGAGTAATAAGAGAGCCCAAAAATTTGAACCTCCTCACTCCCTCAAACGTGAAGTGGCCACTACTAAACTGTTTCTGCCATTGTCCCTATAACCAGAGATCATGTATTTCATTTTGGACTCATTGATCTAGAGTCCAGCAGAAGCTGAAAACTCCACAGTATTTCCTTCACTCCGTTGCTATTTCAATCAGTCAATCACGCATATTATATCATGCAAACACCTGATTAGACTGGCGATGTAAGATGTTGCGCTAAGGTGTTTCAGTTTTACGAAAGATGTACTACACATGAGATAAAATAATATCGGGGACAGAGGATCTTCCTGTTCATCCATTCATCTACCGATGGTTTCATATTTTTAGTTTTACAGCAGTGAATTCTTTGGGATTTTCAATTTTATTTTTCCGTAGGGTTCCAAGAAAAGGTGAGTTTTCCGATTCATCAATTCATTATAATGATATTTATGTGTAAACATTGTCTGTTACTATTGCTCGTCCTTTGTCAAGATTCGACTCAGCAAGATCTAAGACAATTCAGGTACTATGAGGAACAGCAGGTGTTGGTCGTGCTCTACTTGCTAAATTATTTGATTTGACACAACAGATAGAGGTAGTGTATATATAACCACGTAGATCACAGTGTTAGTGAAGTTTCACTCCGCATACTTATGAGCCATGCCTGGATCATATTGCCGGAACACAAGTATCATTGATTCATCCACCACCAACATACGAGTATTTTGGCTGCAACACAATTTGCCTCTAGCAAGTCTAGTTACTGACTCACTTTATTCAAGCGATTATTTGTTATATAGCATCATCATCAGCCAAATGGATGAACCTCAACAACAATTGAAACCGGTTTCTTGGCATTATTTTGGGAACAAAATTATTTTTATAAAAATCATTCCTGCTCCAATAGTATGTATAGACGGATCCCATATACATTACTATTTCCAGAAATTGTTTTATTTTTGTAATATTTGTATCTTGTATCCAGTTTTCCAGGCGAGTGCGACAGAATAGTATTGTAAATATCTATGGGTTTTATGGTATTTGAGTTGGTTATCGGTGATACAATATGAAAATATTGTTAATATATGAAAATATTTTTATGGTGTTGCTACTCACCGTACCCCAATTGTTTCTTCATTTTCATTAGGTGATTCAGCTTATTCTGCGAGACAGCTTTATCGTCCTCTATGTTACCGCTTGAATCACCCGTTGACACACTCGGAACATACTCATCCGAATCTGATGGGTCAAAATCATCTTCATCACTTTCATCATCTCTTTTATATTTACCATAAACAACTTTTGCTAAAATATTGGTCATTTATTCATTGCTGACCAACTGTTACGTAATCAATTAAGGACACTTTATAATATTGTGCAATAATACCAAAGAATGTCCTACATATGTAAATTATGAAAACGCGTTAAATGAAAATTATTATTTAGAAAATCTGTTATGTGGGTCCCCGTTATGTTTTATAAAATGTTTGAGATATTCGCTTCTTCCAATTATAACTCATGTTTGAGACATTCGCTTATCCCAATTTAAGCAAACCATCATTTTCAACTCCAAATTCAAAATTTTCCTATCATCAAATTTAAAAATAATTATGCAGTTTTCAAAATTTTGGAATTCCACATATTTCATCGGAATTTAATAACTCGGTTGGGTTCAATCTACGTTAAGAAACCATAAGTTTTAATATTGAATTAATATTTTAAAATTGACTTCAAATTTGAATTTTATAAATATTCAGGATAATTCTAAATTTCATATTTTATTATTTGATTTCCTGTATTAATTTGACCTTAATACATATTTGAAAATTTCCAACAAGTTCCAAAATTTAAATTTAAATTTAGAATTAAGAATTGAAAAGTTCGGTTTCAAAAGTTCAAAATTCGATAAACTTATATTTTATTTTCAAATTCTCAAAATTTGAATAAAAAATTTAATTTTTTTTTTCAAATCTTGTTTTTGAATTTTGAAATTTCACAAATATTTTCAATTCGAAACTATTCTTAAGTTCAACATCTTAATATTTAACAAAAAAAAATTACAAAATTTAAAATTCAATTCTAATAATTCCAGAATTATGTTACTCTTGATTTTAAATGTAATATTCTAAAAAAGTTTAGAATTCTGTTTAATAAATTTATCTAATTTAATTCGTCTGAATACTGGTTAAAAATTTCAGTGAAAGTTTCGACAATTCAAACCGTGTAATTTTAAAACCCTAAATTCTTAATTTTAATATTTCAAATTATAAAATTAAAAGAAATATGAATTTGAAAACTTCCGTTTTAATACTCTAAGGTATAAATTATAAACTCTCCAAATTCAAAATTCCAACTAAATGAAGTTGCAATCGAAATTTAAAATCTCTGGTCTTAAAATTCAAAGATCCTAGATTTTAACATTTAAACTTCTAGTTACGAAACTGCACTTCAATAACTAACATTTCCGAGGATTCTACTTATATAATATTTGTTTTCAGAGTTTATGAATTTTTGAAATAAGTTGTAGTCTCCTGCACGCTGCATTTCTCTTGAAAATGTTTAAAGAACCAAAGTTTTGTGGATGGTTCTCTTAAAATTATTCTATTTAAAATTTCCTCTAAATTTTAAAGTTTTCTCTTACAGAAATTTTGACATTGCGGCTAGCGAACACCATAACGCGACTTGTCAAATTCAAAAAAATGTTGTTATAAATGAAGTGTGCATTTGTTCAGTTCTATATTCAATTTGTTATTTTGACGTTTCCTTCATATTGGGTGAAATGTTTCGTTCTGTTAAGTTTTGTTAAAGTGACAATTCAATGGAACGAAACTGATCGAAACATTCTTAAAGATTTCGCTGGTCAGTAATTTCATTTAACATCAAGATTACAGATGTCACCCTGTCACTTAAATTTTCTACTGATTCAATTGGTTAGTCTTATAGATTTAACCAATACATTTTACATGCATAGATGAAAATAAATTTTAGCGATTTTAGGATTCGCCCGCATTTTAAAAAAAATTGTGCATTTCTATTGAAAATTAAGATGTTTTAGGCAAAACAAAAATAAATATTTACTACATTGCTCAGTGGGTTTGAATTGATTATTTAGATCGTGTGATACCTCTAGACTCTTTTATTTGGGGCTACGCAAAGTCCAAAGTCTATGTGAATAAACCAGCTAGATTTGAGGCATTGGAAGCCAACATTACTCGTGTCATGCGCCAAATACCATTCGATATTTTTGAACGCGTCATCAAAAATTCGACTTTGAGAAAAGAACATCGCAGTTGCGGCCATCATTTGAAAGAAGTAATTTTTAAAAAACAAATGGCAAGAAAAGTTTTTTCGAATGATAATAAACTTTCCGTACGATTAATTAGAACTTTTTGAGTTTTTTTATCCATCAAAACACATCCACTAAATTTTGTGAAAATTTTGTCATCAGTCTGGCACATATTTTATCGAACAAGTGTTGGTTACCTCAACAATTTGGCGTTTTAATAACTCGGTAGCACTCATAGCCTTCCTGAACTCGAATTCGTTTTACAATGGAGCGAGGCGTGTTAAATTTTATGGCACGGTCATAGTTACATTTCCTGGATTATTTTTAATGAAGGTTATAACCTTTTGGTAAAAATTTCTTTCAGTTGTGCCATGTAATGATATCTATCGTTGTTCAGCACCAATTATTAATACGCCGATGGTCGAGTAAGCAGAGTCAATGCTCTTGAAATCGTGGACTCGAGCTCAAGACTCGCCAATACTTTCTTAATTTAATTTCTGCTGTAAAATTAGTTCAATACAGCTTCTGTTGAAATATATTCATCTCTTGTGTATGACCGTAAAGAAACTATACGGTAATGGTCAAATAAGTGTTATAATTGTCCATTTCTTTGGCTAAAATTTTTATTTTTCTGTATTGAATTGGCAAACATAAAAGATTTGTATAGCACCAAATTTATATACGCCGATGGTCCATTAAGCAGAGTCGTTGCATTTAGAATTGTGAACTTGAGTTCAAGCCTCGGTTTGGCATTAAATAATTTTTAATTTAATTTATTTAATTTTTCCCTTCAATATGGCGGCAAACCTACATAATATGGAAATGGTGAGGTGGTAAAGTACTACTAAATTTAGCGGGCATCCCGCACATTTCTCATTAAATTTAAAAAAAACACTTTTTGATTTGAAAATGACCAATTTTTGGGAATTTTTGGGGGGATTTTTTTAACAGAAGCTGAGTTGAACCAAAAATGTCCCAACAATAATATCGTTTGAAACTTAACTGAACTGCATAGTGCCAGGTGAATTTAATGCTATGACATTCCAAGCAGTATATTTCGAAGAAGTTAAAAAGCTGACAAGCTATTCCTCCTTATGTTCTTAAAAATTATAAAACTTCCGTTCCAGTCAATGATGCCACAATATTGACCACTGACCATACAAGTTTTAAGTTTAAGTCAGTACATGAATAACGTCCAAATAAAAAATTTCCCTATACAACCTGAAAGTATAACAAATAGGTAGAGCTGAGTTTAACTCTCGATTAAAACTAAAACGAAATTTAATTTAATTTCCACAAATTAATTCAATTCAGATTCTGTTAAATTTTCATTTTTCTCTATTCAAATGGTGAGTATAAAAGATGGATTTATCAGTAATGAAATTATACGACAAGTAAGCAAAGTAATGGGCGTTTGATTAGTGAACGTGAGTTCAAGCGGCATTCGGGCCAAGATTTTTTAATTTAATTTTATCTTACAAATTAGTTCAACTCAGTTTTTATTAAAATTTTCAATATTTTCAAATTAATTGCCAAGTATAAAAGAGGAATCTAGCAGTAATGAAATTGTACGGCGATGGTCAAATAAGCAGAGTCCAGAAATACTTTTGGTTATAGAAAAATCGATCAGGTCAGGTATTTTTCCTGGGTCAGTTGGCCAATATGTTGGTTTTCCAGCAGTAATTAATTTCCTTTAGTTGTTGTTAATCTAGAACCCCAGTGAGTATTCTTCGCATTGAAGCCACCACCTATTATGAACCTTTTTCCCAGATGCTTGAAGAACTCTGAGTATTGTTTGTTTTTAATAGAAAATGTCTGTCTTGGTGGACAGTACAATCCTGCCACAATAATAGGAGAGTTGTTGGTTTTTATATACATGAACAAGTGTTGGTTATTTGAACGATTTGGCTTTATAGTAATTCGGTAGCACTTATAGCCTTCCTAAACTCGAATTCGTTTTACCATGGAGTGGGGTGTGTTAAATTTTATGGCACGGTTATAACTTGTTTGCCTGATTTTTTGTGAGCCGTTTTTTTCAATTTTTCTGCGAGCTGTTCTATACCGTTCCACCGTTATAAAGAGGGCACCACTCTATAAAACGCTATATATCGTTGTTTTGAGTCAATTTAATAATTTTGTAATGGATAAACATGACGCTGAAGTAGATTCATGGTATTTGAGCACGATTAGTTTAAAATTCCGGTATTTTTGAAAAGAGTTCATTCCTAAAGAAATTTGGTCACCCTTTAGTTTAGAACTAATTGACATAACCACTCTAGAATTGTCTACATTATCGACGTTGTCTACGTTGTTGATGTTACCTACGGGTTGTCGACACGTCAATTCGTCTTACCATGGAATGGGATGCACTCGATTTTATAAAACGGCCATGGTCAGCCAAATAGTTACAACTGATTTTAATGACAATGTAATCGAAAAAGATATGTTATTTGATTCCCGATTTTATTTGAAATTCTTTAGCTTAAAAACTAATTATCTTTCAGTTTTCTTTAAGAAAAAATAACTACCTAATATGAACGTTCTTTTTTAAAATTGTAAATTAAAATGCATTGATCCTAAAAACCTTTGGTCACCTTAATTTAAAACTAATTCACAAAATCATTCCAGGAATTGTATAGATTATCGACATTGCCTATACGTCGTCGACATTGTCTACAGGTTCTCGAGAAAATAATACATGACGCGTAAACGCCCATCCCTGGCTCTATACAAAAACCTTATGAACCCCAAAAACCGTTTATAATTTATTTTTATATTTTATCAAAATGAAAATTTATCGTCCGTATTTACGTATGTAGATCTAATACTAAAAATGTTTTCATAATACTCGAATTACACAAATGTGTTTAATTAAATAAATAATAAATTAAAACGAATAAATTATTAAAATATTAGACAACACCAACATATTCTAAAAAATAATAGTATAAAAAGGAAATAAAATAAAAGCTTTTCTCACTAATTACAATTCAACCGGAAAAAAACGGAAGTTGCACGAAAAAAAACAAAGAAATCTTGTTTTCTCTTTATTAAGAGGAATAAGATGTTATATAATATATTAGAAGAAAAATTTAATTGTTTTAATATTTTATTACCGTTTTCACGTATAATATAACAAAAACGTTGTTTTGTGTAATTAACTTTTATCTAATTAAATTACATAAACACGATTGCATCAATAAATTACAAATAAATCCAATTTGTCACTTGCTCTATATAGTTACTATATTGTGTATAGTATAGAACAAGTTAACGAGACAATTCTATCATCAACATCATTATCGATATTGTACATACTCGTACATATACATGTTAAGTATGATAAATGAATTAAATTGATAAAATAAATTTAAAAAAAAAAAATATTCCCCAAAGCATCATAAGTAACAAACAAACAAACAAAAAAATAAAAAAAATTATTTATTTATAACACAAGCATAATAAATTTAATTACAAAACAAAAATAAAATAGAGAAAAGCTTAAATTTCCCAACAAACCATTTTAAATCCAATAAATTATTATTCTGTTTCTTTATTTTTATTTTTTGATATAATCAAAGTCAATCAATTCTATACATAATATAGAATAATAATAGTATAACAACAAATACATAATTTTTTATTACTATTATATTTTTATTATAATTGAAAATAAATTTTATGTTTTGCGTTGGCACATAATTTTTAACACTTTTATTTTTTTCTTGGTTGTTCCAGAATTTTAAATTTGAAAAATTTTAATGAAATTAAAATTTTTAACATTACTATAGATTCTTCTTTATTATCACCGCTAAAAATGTGTTATTATTATTTTGGGGAGGTTTTTATAGTGGCAACATTATACGCACCTTTGGTTTGAGAATAATTGATTAAACATTTCGAGGCGGGAAAGTATTTTTAGTTTTGTTTTATTTTTAAATTTAATTTCCTTTGCGTGCGGTATATAGTCATACCTACTATATGTTAAATACCTATTGTATTGAGATTTTCTTTTATAATTATACAATTTTAGTATTTATTATACTACTAATGGCGTTTTTAATTTATTTTTGCAATTTATTAGGAGATGACATAATAATTATGTACTATGTTTATATATCTATTCTGAAATTTAAAATGTATAGAAAATATGTATGTAAAGATAGCCATGCTATATGAAATTCCATCCCCGAAAAATACGCAGCCAACACTAGCGAATACTATCACGACATTTTTTGCTCTCAACCCCGAAAAATTATACTGTCACGACAGTAGTATGATACTTTTCTACTCTCAACCCCGAAAAATTATACTATCACGATATATATACCAAAATAAATGTACATAGTGTACATAATTTACTTCAGCTCCGCTTATCCGGCCAGCGAATAGTTTCTGGGTTCAATCGACTATATCTCAGATCCCCCACATAGAAAATGGTAAATATAAAATGGTAAACTCCGCTTATCCGGCCAGCGAATAGTTTCTGAGTTCATAAGCGACTAAATCCCAGATCCTCCACATAGAAAAAATCTAAATAAAATTCTGAAGATACATGAAACCTTCCTTAATCACATGGCAAACACTGCAGCTTATCCGGCCAGCGAATAGCTTCTGAGTTCAAACGACTATCTCAGATCCTCCAAATAGAAAAAGTCTAAAAAAATTCTGAAGATACATGAAACCTACTTGAATCACATGGTAAACTGCGAATAGTATCTGAGTTCAAGCGACTATATCTCAGATCCTCCACATAGAAAAAATATAAAAAAAATTCTGAAGTTATATGAAACCATCCTTAATCACATGGTAAACTCAGAAGATTCATGAATCCTTCTTTAATCACATGGTAAACTCCGGCCAGCGAATAGTTTCTGAGTTCAAGCGACAATATCTCAGATCTTCCATATAGAAAAAATCAAAAAAAAAATTCTGAAAATACCACAAACCTTCCTTAATCACATGGTAAACTCCGCTTATCCGGCTAGCGAAAAGCTTCTGAGATCAAGCGACAATATCTCAGATCCTCCGCATAGAAAAAATCTAAAAAAAATCTGATGATACATGAAACCTTCTTGAATCACATGGTAAACTCCGCTTATCCGGCCAGCGAATAGTTTCTGAGTTCAAGCGACAATATCTCAGATCCTCCAAATAGAAAAATCTAAACAAAGTTGTGAAAATACATGAAACCTTCTTGAATCACGGTAAACTCCGTTTATCCGGCCAGCGAATAGTTTCTGAGTTCAAGCGACTATATCTCAGATCTTCCACATAGAAAAGCTCTAAAAAAAATTCTAAAGATACATGAAACCTACTTGAATCACATGGTAAACTCCGCTTATCCGGCCAGCGAATAGTATCTGAGTTCAAGCGACTATATCTCAGATCCTAAACATAGAAAAAATATAAGAAAAATTCTGAAGATACATGAAACCTTCCTTAATCACATGGTAAACTCAGAAGATACATGAATCCTTCTTTAATCACATGATAAACTCCGCTTATCCGGCCAACTAATAGTTTCTGAGTTCAAGCGACAGTATCTCAAATCTTCCATATAGAAGAAATCTAAAAAAAAATTCTGAAAATACATGAAACCTTCCTTAATCACATGGTAAACTCCGCTTATCTGGCCAGCGAATAGCTTCTCAGTTCAAGCGACAATATCTCAGATCTTCCAAGAAAAAAACTAAAAAAAAATTCTGAAAATACATGAAACCTTTCTAACCACATGGTAAACTGCGCTTATCCGGCCAGCGAATATTTTCTGAGTTCAAAAAAATACTGAAGACACATGAAACCTTCTTGAACTACATGGTAGACAGCGAATAGCTTCTGAGTACAAGACGCTATAAAAAATTAAAAAAAAAAAAATTCTACATTTTTTTTATTGTGATTTAATTTTAATTTTGTAATATCCTATTTTATATGTACGTATATAAATATATTTTTATAAGTATCATGAAAAACAAAAATTTCGGGGCTGACAGTAAAATGTAGCAAAATATCTTCATAAGCATATAAATTATACATTTAGTGTCATGACAGTAATATTTTTTGGGGCTGAGAGTAACTTATAGTAAAATATGTTAACTATAGATTATTTTAAAATGACCAATTTTCGAGAGTATATTATTAATTATTGTTAAAAAGCCGATTTAGAAGGTGCAAGCAATTTTGCCAAGTTTAACTGCAGAATTCAGGACTGTAAAGTTTTTAATTCCAGAAAATTTAACGATTGTATAATTTTATTTCAACTATGTCTCTTTGTGCCTGTATAGTATAATTATAAAATTCCATTGAAATTATGTCTTTATATGGTGCCTGTGTTAAAATCATATTCTAGTTACTGGAAAATTATTGACGTTCCAAGTTTTCCATTCAAAATGTTTATATAATTTTATTTAATTTGGAAATAAATTTTTTTTTTTTAAATGCTGCCAATGGTTCTTGAATCTTTCTACGAAAGAAACTGACAAGAAGTACTCAAATCTTAAGCTAAAATTATTACATATTTTAAGTCGTAACCAATGTTAATACTTGTTATTAGTGTGCACTATTTAATTAATTTAGATTACTTTTATATGTAAAACCTAAACATTTAATATATTTACAGGTTCATCAGTTCACGTGGATCTGCTGTTCTCAGCCGCCTAAATCGCGGCTGTTTTAATATATCCCTGGCCAATTCATTGGGATGTGTCTCTAGTTTTCAGTAATATTTCGAACTGAATTCGAATGTACCACGGAGCATTGGTAATACTACGAAGTATTTTCGCTTGGGTTCGTTGCAGGAGTTCTCTGTTTGACGCGCTGGTGGATCCCCATAACTGAATACCATATGTCCACATGGGTTTGATTATCACATTGTACAATAAAACTTTATTGGCTGAAAATGACAGCTGAGATTTTCTTCCCATCAACCAATACATTTTGGACAATTTTATTTTTGCTTCGATATGATTTTTCCACATTAGCCATTATTTGACCTTGGTTTGTTGAGGAATAGTTATACCGTTTAATTCCACTAGTGGGCAAGTGCGTTTGTTTAGCGTGAATGTGACGAGAGTTGATTTGTTTTCGTTCACGTTTTCGTACTTTTATACGCCATGTCTTCAGCCAGTTCTCGATTTTATTTAGATGATTCTGTAATTCCTTTGAGGCTGTTTCGGGATTATAATGTGACACCAGGACGGCCGTATCATCGGCAAAGGTTGATATGACTACCTTGTTGGTTACAGGTAAGTCAGCTATGTACCGCAGGTATAATATTGGCCCTAGAACGCTGCCTTGTGGAACACCTGCGTTGATATCATTTAAACAAGTAGTTGCATTATTTCCCAGAACTGAGTGAAATTTCTTCGGTAGAAGTACTTTAATTTAGCATACTAGCCCATCATGCCAATCTTTATCAAGGCTGGTGCAATGTCCAAGAAGGCAGCAGAACAATATTTATTTTCCTCAAAGGTGTTTGTTTTTGCATTTACAATTCTGTGTAGTTGTTCTGTGGTACAATGTTGGTTTCGGAACCCAAATTGATGGTCTGGAATAATATGCCGTTTTTCTAATACTGGTTTCAATTTCGTTAGTAGCATTTTTTCCAATAATTTTGAGATTGTGGGCAGCATGCTTATTGGATGATATGGTGAAATCTATGTTTCTTTTTTTCCAGCTTTATGTATCATTATGATCAAAGATATCTACCATTTTTGAGGTATATAACCAGTCCGAATGATTGCGTTGAATATGAATGTTAATAGTTGTATGCATTTGTCTGGCAACTCCATTATCATTTTCCAGTAATAAGATCATGCATGCCCTGGTGCCTTTTTGGACGTATACAATTTTTAATTGTATTCTTAACTTTCTTCCAATTATATTTTAAGGGTTTCAAGGCCCAACCAATTTGGTCGGGTAGCACGAAGTTCTTAGTTACTTCGTGTGGTGCGAATACTGTTGTTAGATGAGCAGCAAAAGCATTGGCTTTTTCTTCATCGCTTCTCGCCCAATTTTCCGTTGGTAGTCTAACCGGGTAATTCGAGTTTCTTGGCCTTTTTAAGTTTTTTGTTGCCTTCCACAAAGAATAATCTATCCTTTCGGTTGCCGATTGTTCATCACCCTCAATCACCCTCCCCCCCCCCTCAAGAAATTTATTACCTAGCTGGCTGAAATAATCCATGAACTTCAGTTTTTTTATAGCATGTTTTGGTGGACAGTACACCGCTGATATGACACAGTTTCCAGACCACTCCTGCAGACAGATGCTCGTTGATTTGATATGTTCCTTCTTATATTTCATAAATTCATATAGTGTTTTAATCTTGTTTTTATCAGTACAGCTGTGCCTCCATCTGCTGTCCCATCTGGGTGCTTTGTGTCATAAACAGAGTACCCATTAATTTTGAAATAGTCATTTTTGGTGAAGTGTATTTCAGATATTAACATTATGTCAATATTGTGCTCTGTGAGCAATGCTTCAATCTCTGCTTTATGTTGTGCTAGGCCATATCTGCATCAACGTGTTCATATTCTACATCATTAGATTCATGGTACTCTCCATCATCATGAAGCTTTGCATCATTTTAACTTGCTTAAAGCTGCTGCGATATTTCCTTCTTCGCTTGCTTGCACTTTAGGAGTGGTACCCTTAGGAATACTTGATATGAAACCTTTTAATGCACTGCTTTTGGTTGGTTATTTTGTGCGTTATGATATGAAACTTCTGGTCGCACTTTTGGTTTAGTGAAAGAATGAAGATTAAGCATTCGTTGCTGTGCTCGGTACCTTGGATTGATTCTTCTTTTCAATTCTAGGTAAATTGGACAGCTTTTATAATTTGCAGTGTGATTTCCGCCACAGTTGCTGCATTTTCTCACTGAGGCTTCCGTTCTTTCTTTGTTGCATGCATTTGGCTATGGAGTTCACCAGAGATAACACAAACATCGCTTAAAGTGCAATATGCTTTAGTGTGTTCATACACTTTGCACTTAACACACTGTACCGGTCCAGTTCTTTTCCTGGGTTCCTCAACGATAATTGTTCTATGCAGTAGATATTTTAAGTCAAATATTGCATGTTTCTATTTGATTTTTTTATTATCTGGTTCTAATTCCAGATGGAACAATGGCTGAGGCAACTTCTCACGATTAATAATATTGGTAATTGATTTGCATTGAAATCCTTTTTCAGTGAAAGCGGCTCGTATCTCGTTTGCATCCACGTAGGTCTCTATATAAAAATTGACTGTAGGTCAGTTTCATTTTTTTTATACCAGAAATGTATAGATTCTTTTGATTTGTTGCTTATATTTTTTGTCATTTTTTGTCTTAAGAGGAAATGTACACTTGTAGCACATGAATTTTACTGTCATATGTTTCATAAAATTTAAAATATTGAAGCTTAACCATACCAACAAATTTTCTTCAAACTATGACATGTTCTATTATATATAGTCTGGCAAGTTTCTTGAACGGACAAATACTTTTTGCAAGCTAATAGGGATCAAGGCAGCTAAACAGAAAAACATAAGTAGTTTTGTTAAATGGAGATTAAAATATAAAAATCTGTTTCTGACTATTATATCTCCTAACAATTTTTTTTTCTAATGTGTCGTTGGTTTAGTACTCAAATTCTATAACAGTTTTCTTTTTGTATTACTGGCTTTCCAATCGGACCATCCCAAGTCCCAAGTACTTATAAGTACTTAGGTTTGTTTTTTTGTTTAAAATAAACTAGTCGCAGCTGCTCTTACATTTTTTCAAAATCAACTATACGAGTATTTTATTTCAGCATGGACAAAAACCTAAGTATACTTGCGGTGTTCGATTGGAAAGCAAATAATATTGTTTTATTTTTGACACAAAATTAAAACAAAAAAAAGTCAGTTTCATTGAATTCCGTATTTGATGACCACTCTTGAATTAAATATAATTTTGAATTATTTATTTAAGATTATATTTGTTGAATTATCGAGAAACTCACCACTTTGGTCCAATCATAATAATAAAAAATTGTTCGTTGGTTTAATATAACTTTGCGTTTTTGCCCAACAATGAATTTTACCCTTCATTCTCAATCGCACCGTTCTTCTAGATTTTTTATAATATTTCCTGTACTTTTGTAGATACTTTCTGCAGTTGTCTTTTTTCATAAATATTATCGTCAATTACATGCAAAGGGTCAAATAGAAAGGAAGTGACGTGTATAAATTCCTTAATTATGAAATATATGAACGGTGATGTTTGTAAATTCAAATCATTCAATGCCTTTAAGATCACAATCAACAATCGAATCATTCAAAAAACAAAATATTTCAATACATATTAGAGAAATTTCCGGTAGAACATCGATCTGATTGATTGGAACAATTGCCATATCAAAATACTAAAAGCCATGGGAATTAATTATCTCGGCATATCAACAAATTTTATTTTATCAAATAAAATTGTTAAATTATACGTTTAATAAATTAACACAAATTAGAATAATTTCACCAGTTGGTTTAATCTTATCCATAAAATTAATAATTAATTCATACTCTTATAATATTATTAAAATGTGAAATTATACTCAAAATAGCGATAAAATTACAACCATAAAAAGCAATCAAGTCCGCGCTCATAAAAATTATTTTTTTTTACATAATTTATTTTATTTTATTATAGTATAAAAGATAAATCGCAAAAAATATCAACAAAATATTAAATCATCAAAATGTATACAGAAAAACTATAAAATTAAATATTAAAAGTCGTTTAACTTGACTCAAAAAAAAAATCACTACTACATTATTTATATAATATATTTAAGATCCCTTAACTTTCTCTTATATTATATTTATATAAATATATATTCATATAAAACCCGTTTTTCTGTTTTAAATTAAAAGATCATAAAAAAAGCTCATCTCACCAAAAAAAAAAATAAAAATTGTAATTTTTTTTAAAAATTCATAATTATTTTAATTTATATAACATTATATTTTTCCCATATAATTATAATTATTATTTAATATCTAAATTAAAAATTTATAACTTTTGTTAGATTACATTTTTTTGGTTTGGTTTTTATTTTCAATTTTTTTTTTAATTTTATAATTTGCCTTATTAGTATCTATATACTTATTAAATAAAAGCTTTAGTTTACTTTAAAAAATTTATTTTTTTTTTTTACTTTTAAATAAACATTTTTATTTAATTTTAGTTAAAAAACAAATATTTAAATAAAAAAAACTAAATAATTTTTATTTTGCTAAATAAAATATTAAAAAAAAATAAACGTAAATATTTAAATCGGTTTATTTTTATTTTTATGTTGTGTTGTGTGCGTATATGTTGGTGAGCTTGATGTACATATTAAATATATATATATATATATATATATATATATATATATATATATATATATATATATATATATATATATATATATATATATATATATATATATATATATATATATATAGCGAATAAAATTTTAGTAGTGCCAGATGTGTACCACAATTTTAATTTTATTTTTTTAAATATAATGTTTATTTATACAATTAATATTATTGTATTACAATGTTTTGATTGCTTTTATTTTTATTTATACTAGATTATGTAAAGCTTTTTTCAATATATGTACATACCTACATATAGATACATGTTGAAAGCTGGAAGTTGTTTGCATATTAAAATTTACATTGTGAATGTATTGTTAAAAAATGGATATATGTATTTTATTTTAAAAATAAACAAATAACAATGCATGAAACATTGGCCATTATAGATTTTATTTTTTATTATTTTATATTGCTTTAACCCAAAAAAAAATGTTTAATTTATACATTTTACTACTTTGTGCGGCTTTTTTTTTTTTTTTGTGCGGCTTACCAATTTACTAGTGTATTGTTAAAAACTATAAAATCCTTATTTTGTACTTAGCACACGAATTAAAACTAATCTATGGTATTTTAACCAATTAATTAAAATAAAACAGTATCCAATTTAACATTAGATTAAATGTAAGTTGGAAGCAACCATCGCATGCTGGGATCATAATTTTGCACCCATCTATATGTACACACACAAACACACAGTAAGGATAAAAATATATCAATTTTTATTTATGTAGTTGATTGAATGCTTTCACGTAATATGAAACAAAACAAATTTATTTTAATTTAGTAAATTGAACAGAATCTGAATGTTTTTGGTGTCGCTGTTGAGAAGCGTTTTTTTAATTTTATTAACTTAGCCATCCTTCCTGTTGGAATATTTATATATATTTGTATATAACAACATCACTATTAATTATTAATGATTTATTGTTTTATTTTCTTCTCATTTTATTTTATTATACATATACACGTATATACATGATAGAATTTTACATTGAACCGTTTTGTTAAGAAATTATTTTACAACACAAGAAAAATTTTCATTTTTGTTTTGTTTTTTGTTTGTTGTTATTATTAACAAATCATTTCGATTTTGTCGATTGGGTAAGTGATCGTTAAATTTAAAATCGCTTTCATTTCAGCTTATAGTACAGTATAAAATATGTAGATACATAAAAGTGTTCGTCGGGCAATGTATGTCACAGATATAAATACAACTTGATGAAATAAATTCCCAAATACACTCAGTAATGCGAACAGTGCCACATTCTATGCCTATTGCTTTTAGTTCTCCCTATGTTCTCGAATCATATTGGGGTTTCCTCATTGTGTATAAGTGCGACCAATCTCCACTTGCCCACCAATTTGTTTACCACCAATTCCAGTTTGGTTTCTACATGGGGCTAGAATTTGGAATCTTCAGTTTTATTACAATTTTCAATACTACCAAGTCATTCGAATGTGCAAAATGGTTGGCCAGATTCGAGAGCCGAAGAAGACAGAACCGGAATGACAACGGTTACAGAATCGGAGATAAATGAAAATGTTGATTTCGTCCTAATTGGATGAACTTGTATCTGATGGATAGATCATCTGATTGTCTTGTGAAGTGATCGAAAAATTCTATATTTTGATTTCTACTAATTCAAATATTTGTTCTTCGCTATTTTTCGAAAATATCTAAGTGATTTTACTTCTGTGTAGTAAAGACTAGAACAAATAGCAAAAATAATCCAAACATTTTTATAATAATCCTACGATTTTTTTCGCACTGCGCAGCCAATCAAATCACTCAAATGGAGTTTTTTCAAATATAATTCTATCAATAAAAATCAATTATCAAATTTATCTTTGTACTCAAATTTTATTCAATTTTATTGTAACTTCATTCTCTTTCATTCAACTTTACGTTAGATTTAGCCTGTGTTATATTTTTTAATTTGAAATAGTGTAAATCTCCGCTATCGAAAATTACAAAATATTCTATGAAAAAAAAAATTGATTTTTTGCCACTGGCATCTAATTAAAAAGGGATGAACTAAAAATACACGATATTTAGTTGATTCTTAAACCATTTTTACATCGAAGATACATTTTTTTCCATAAATTGATTTGTCAGCTTATCGATATAAAATAGTTTTCAATTAGCCTTAAGGCTCTACTTTACTCAATTTGCGAAAACATGTGTATTAACACGCTTTTTTTTAAATTCGCTATGGTTTTTTCGTAATTACGTTTCAAAGTTGATGAATTTTTGGAAAAAACCATTCCTCACAAACCAAATTTATTAATATTTTTTCACTAATCTGTAAAAGTTTTATAAATGACTACGTTCAGATATTATCTAGCGATTAATACACGTTTTTATAAAAAAACATTCTAATAACCGAGAAAATTTAAAATTTAACTTAAAAGTATTTTATATATATAGATAAGTTGACAAATCAATTTATTGAAAAGAATGTGTCTTCGATGTAAAAATGGTTAAAAATGGAATTCAACTGAATATCGGGTATTGTTTAGTTCATATCTTTTTAATTAGATGTCGTAAGTGGCAAAAACAATATTTTCTTGGAATATGTAATTTTCGATAGCGGAGAAACACCATTTGTAATTTAATTTTAGACGCATTTTGTGGCATTTAATTTTCGACATCAATTTTGATTTTTGTTCTAGGTAAAGTAGAGCCTTAAATGTTAATTTAAAAATATAAGAAAACCGATAGTTTTTAACCTTTATGGATTATCGATTTAGATTAATAATCAACGATGATCCACATATATTAAAAATCCGAAGATATCTACTGACATGATATTTCTAAAACATATTGTAATAACAAATGCATTTAAGGAATAAATTGAAATAATAAAATAACATAAAAATATAAAAATTTTATTAGATACGTTTTCTACGTCATTGATTATTATGAAACAAAAAAAACGCCCTAATTATTTTCTGCAGCAAATTGTATTTACCATGAATTTTGGCATTTGATAAAAAAATTTTTTTTTGGTTGTAATTGTACTGGTGATTAACATTCACTGGCGATCATATATATAGCATATATTTACATTGGTTCATATGTGCATGCGTATAAAAATAAAAAGAATAAATTAAAATGTTGCATAATTAAATCAATTACCTTACCCAATTCGTGTAATAAAACAAAACCATTACGTACAAATATTTAAAGAAACCATCCAATTATTTACGAATCCAATGATCCGAATGATTTAATTGTATGTCAAAATAAAAATGCAAAAAACAAAACAAAAAAATGAAAATTTATCGTTTTTTTTTTTGTAAACTAAAAAAAACTGCTGTACAATTTTCAGTTTTTAATTTTAATGGATGTTTTAGTTTTTAATTCCCAAGTTCAATTGCGGAAATAATCTATAAACATACAAAAAAATAAATAAATGAATAAATACATAAATACTTGAATTTTATTTATTTATTTTTGTTTACGATTTATATAATAAATTATTAATTATAAATCAATAATAATATTTTAGCACAAAACAAATAAAAAACAATAAATTAATTTTTTTCCTCTTTTCTCGTTTTGTTTTTTTAATTTTCCGTTTCAAATAAAATAAAATTATATATAAATTATGATGGAAAACTTTGGAAAAATTTGGAAAAAAAAACAAAACATTTTTATATATAGGAATGGAATGATTATAATCTGCGATGGAACGATTCGGAGTATGGTGGTGTTAAGGATTTACGAATAACACCGACAAAATTATGGAAGCCTGATGTTCTTATGTATAACAGGTAAGACGATATTCCATTATTTTTATTTATTATTAAAACATAAATATTAAATAAATAAAAATATAAAAATATATATAACTATCTATATATTTTTAATTATACCGGGTGTTTCTTTTAAACTGAGACGATCAAATATCTCGAAAAATAGCCACTCTACGGAAAAAATGTCCATAATCAAAATTTAATCATACCGCGGGGGAAATATATTAGTGCAAAAAAAATAGTCCCCCACCCCCGCTTTGTAGGTTAGGCGGGGGTAACTTTTAAACTAAGATAGGAAGCCATATTTTTTATTGCAGATACGGATTCTACGACTAAAAGTACGTATGATTTGAATGAAATATTTTGTTCGGTTCATGATAGATGGCGTTGTAATCGACGAAATTCAATTTTTTCAATTTCTCCTTCTTAGAACACTCGCATTCGATTCTGCAATACGTTTGAAATAAAATCATCACGTTTTCATTGGAAATACTCGAAATTCGTCATCAAAACAATTTATTCAGTTTTGTAAATCACATTTAACATTTGTGTTATTTCTTATCTTCATGTTTTTCATAATTGCAAAATAAACGACAAAATACTTTAGAATGGAGCGTTTAACTGTGCCAGAGAAAATTGAAATGGTTCTGGTTTATGGAGAAGCTGGCAGAAATCTTGAAAATGCTGTTGCTATTTACGCTCCACGTTTTCCGGATAGGATTCGTTCACGTCCTTCATTTTGGCTGTACTATCAAACAATTTATTATACTGATGGAAATGTTCAACCGAAAAAGAGGACCCGTAGAGCAACAGTCACTGGAGAAAATAATGAAATTGCTGTATTAGCAGCAGTGGCTCATAATCATCATATTAGTACACGAGAAATAGTTCGCGATTCCGGATTGCCCCTCACCAGTGTTTGGCGAATTTTAAAACGGCACAAGTATCATCCATATCATTGTCTTTACACCAAGATCTTCATGGCGTTAATTTCCAAAATCGGGTAACTTTTTGTCAATGGGCACGTGAACAAATACAACAAAACCCCAATTTTTTTCGTTGCGTAATGTTCTCCGACGAATCGTCTTTTACAAACCATGGAACGGTTAATCGACACAACATGCATTATTGGAGTGTTACAAATCCGCACTGGATTCGTCAAGTTGAACATCAGCGTCCTTGGACTGTCAACGTGTGGTGTGGAATAATTGGCAACAAACTCATAGGCCCCCACATTATTGAAGGCAACTTGAATGGTCAAATGTACCGAAACATTTTGGAAAATGAACTGCCAATATTACTTGAAAATTTGAGCTTAGAAGTGAGACGGAACATGTGGTTTCAACATGATGGTTGTCCTGCACACTATTCGTTGATGGCACGTGAAATACTTGATCGTGATTTCAATGGTCGCTGGTTCGGTAGAGCTGATCCAATAAATTGGCCCGCCAGATCACCAGATCTTACTGCGCCAAACTTTTTTTTGTGGGGCTACCTCAAAAACAAAGTTTACACACAAAAACCAACAACACGCGAGAACATGATTGAGCGAATCAGAAATGCGTGTGCTGAAATTCAACCAGACACACTTCTCAGTTGTGTACAATCATTTGAAATGCGGATTAATAAGTGCATTGAAGTCGCAGGCCATCATTTTGAACACTTATTTTAGATTTACAAAACTGAATAAATGGTTTTAATGACGAATTTCGAGTATTTCCATGAAATCACGAAGACGTGATGTTTTTTATTTCAAACGTATTGCAGAATCGAATGCGTGTGTTCTAAGGAGGAGAAATTGAAAAAATTGAATTTCGTCGATTACAACGCCATCTATCATGAACCGAACAAAATATTTCATTCAAATCATACGTACTTTTAGTCGTAGAATCCGTATCTGCAATAAAAAATATGGCTTCCTATCTTAGTTTAAAAGTTACCCCTGCCCCACCTACAAAGCGGGGGTGGGGGACTATTTTTTTTTGCACTAATGTATTTCCCCCGCGGTATGATTAAATTTTGGTTATGAACATTTTTTCCGTAGAGTGGCTATTTTTCGAGATATTTGATCGTCTCAGTTTAAAAGAAACACCCGGTATATAATATAACAAAAGAGTATAATATTTACACTGAACAAATAAATAAATGCTGGTATAAAATTTAAAAAAATAAATAAATAATAATAATATAATTAAATTATTAATTTTTATTATATATTTAATTTTTTGTAATTTCCTTTTATAATCATTATATATTTTTTTAAATGTTAATTTATTTAATTTATTATTTATTACTGTTGGTGGTAGATTTACGTTCGTTCAAATTTTTTTTTTATAATAAAAACAACAAAAGTTTCAACACTAATGGGGTTTAGCGCGGATATAATACTATTTTATTATTTAAATATGTGCATATAATAAAATTTTTATGTTTAATGATCAAAATTTGATTTATTTACCAAAATTAACCAGAATGAATTTATTTAAAAATAAAATTATAAATAAAACAGGATTTGTCTTTATGTTATGTGGGTGATTTGGGTTGTGTGAATAATAAATGTGGGATTTTTTTTGTATAGGAGTACATTTTTGGTGACGACAATCATCTGGAATTGATATTAAACCATACATTTTAAATTTGGTATACGAGACAACATTCAAATTCAAGTCATAATATAGTAGACGTGGATTAAGGCAGTTGAAGCTGGTTGACCAAAGCTTAGAGTTGGAGGTAACCATAATACTATATGAATATAAGAAACACGGTATAGTGATTTATCTGAAACAATTTCGGACAGTCAATTGATTTTAATGGCATCGATCGATCATCAGTTTCAAGACGGTTAAAATAGTTTTATAAAACAAGAATATGATTTTTTTCGACGATTTAAGCTATTTCGCCCCAACAAAACGAATCTGATTATTTAGTTACTCCTTGGACTACTTGGCCCAAAGAGATTGATTTTGATGTTCTTGTTCGAGAGGCCATTTATTATTTATTATATATATATCCGTAAACGATAAAAATTTGCATCGAAACTTCATCTCAGCGGAAATCATTTCTGAATGTAATACAACTGAATTATAATTCATCTAGTAAATTATCTCTAGTAAATGTGTTAACTTTAGTGGAGTTTCACCCAGTGGTTAGCTCCAAACTGATTATACGATTACATTAACTGCCCTAAATCTAAAGGCTTCTTCCTTCGAAACCGTCTGACTGGGCTATGTTTATTAGGTTTTGGAATCATAATCACTGCCACCTTCCACTGGTATAGAACGTATTTCAGTCGAAACGCCTCGTTTAATACTTGGAGTAGTAAAACCCTTTGCGGGGAGTCCTTTAACTATTTGTTCTGAAATTAGGACATAACCAGGTGATTTTTTTGAGCTTAAGTTTTTCGTAATCGCATATTTTGGCTCTTGTAATGTTACTGGTTGGATGTTTTTATTATCCATTTTTTTAACTGCGGGTTTATGTTTTCTTCCGCTTCGGAAGGGGCTGAAAAGTATTTTCAAGGTGGGCTGCGGCGAACAAGACAGCCTTTTCTCTAGCACTTCTTGCTCAAGTTGCATCATTCTTTTTGATAAGAGGCACCTGAATGTTCGATCGTTTAACTCCTTTTGTTGCTTACCAGATCGAATAGTCTGTGTCTTTTTGGCCGGAGAGACCGGTTAGATATTCACTAAATGAATTGATCTTAATTTCTTTGATTAGCAACTTCAGTTAGTTGCTTAAATAATTAAGTCTCGATTTACTTTGTGGTGCACTATTCATCTGCCAAGTTTTACGAGCCTTCCGCTTTTCTTTAACGAAATTAGAGAAGTTAGGTGGCTTAGATAATTTAAAAAACAATTTAAAATTAAATTGATAGAATTTAAGAGACGACAGCAAAATTTTGCAAATTGCCTAATCCCTAATAAATTTCAAAATGCTTAATTATATGGTGAATAAGGGTTAACTTCTTTTTAATTTAATATTAAAAACACAGCTTCAAAAAATTCACCATTTTTCCCATCGCCGCATACTAAGCCAAATTCTCAAAACACTTTTGTTCACACCAATTTATATATCAACCTGTACTTAATTCAATTTCTCAATTTTCTCAACTATACCGGGTGTTTTTTTTAAACTGAGACGATCAAATATCTCGAAAAATAGCCACTCTACGGAAAAAATGTCCATAATCAAAATTTAATCATACCGCGGGGGAAATACATTAGTGCAAAAAAAAAGTCCCCCCACCCCCGCTTTGTAGGTGGGGCGGGGGTAACTTTTAAACTAAGATAGGAAGCCATATTTTTTATTGCAGATACGGATTCTACGACTAAAAGTACGTATGATTTGAATAAAATATTTTGTTCGGTTCATGATAGATGGCGTTGCAATCGACGAAATTCAATTTTTTCAATTTCTCCTTCTTAGAACACACGCATTCGATTCTGCAATACGTTTGAAATAAAAAACATCACGTTTTCATTGGAAATACTCGAAATTCGTCATCAAAACAATTTATTCAGTTTTGTAAATCTAAATAAGTGTTCAAAATGATGGCCTGAATTTTGTATTTTTGAAATTTAATAATAAAACTTGAAATTAATTTTGAACACTTATTTAGATTTACAAAACTGAATAAATTGTTTTGATGACGAATTTCGAGTATTTCCAATGAAAACGTGATGTTTTTTATTTCAAACGTATTGCAGAATCGAATGCGTGTGTTCTAAGAAGGAGAAATTGAAAAAATTGAATTTCGTCGATTGCAACGCCATCTATCATGAACCGAACAAAATATTTTATTCAAATCATACGTACTTTTAGTCGTAGAATCCGTATCTGCAATAAAAAATATGGCTTCCTATCTTAGTTTAAAAGTTACCCCCGCCCCACCTACAAAGCGGGGGTGGGGGAACTTTTTTTTTTGCACTAATGTATTTCCCTCGCGGTATGATTAAATTTTGATTATGGACATTTTTTCCGTAGAGTGGCTATTTTTCGAGATATTTGATCGTCTCAGTTTAAAAAAAACACCCGGATAGCTGTTCTTCTGGCTATTACAGGAATGATGGAAATTGAAAGCCTCCGATATTGTGACTCTGGACAAATTTCATTTTTTTAACTAGGTACATATGTCCTTTTATAAACATTATAACATCAAAATTGATGGTCACATTATACCAAACATATTTTTGAAACTGTTTAACGCATACTCAAAACTTCAAGATGTAGCAGTCCATACTAGTATCAAACCCAGAATAGTTGTTTATTATGTAGATTGCTGTTACTCAGTGCCGTAAAATGTAAAGTTGGTAGACATTATCAAATTATTTAAGTTAATACCCTTAAATTAATTAAGCCTTCTAAAACTGGTGAATTTATATAATCTATTAAGACACTAAATTTTCTTCGCATTTTGAGTATTCCTAAAAGTCACACAATGGTTAAAATTTTGAAATCTCTTGAAAATTATCTCTCTAAACGACTCAAAAGTCCCAAAACTTTTTACAATTGGTTTAAAAAACATTAGGGCGTTGTTTTATTTCATAATAACCACATATGTATACCGCAGACAAATTTATTTTTATTTATTTTAATATGTTAAATATATTTATTTAGATGTGAGTATTATATTTTTATTATGAAATAAAAACAAAGCCCTAATTATTAACGTCACCAAATTTTAAATATATATTTTCATATATTTTGATTATATTATTGATTTTTAAATGGTCAATCGCGATTTTAATTTGAAATTAACTTAACTGTCGATAAAAAATTAATCTAAATTAAAATTATTCTAAATATTGATTACAAATAAATAAGAAATGAATGTTATGAAAACGTATGTTACACAAAAATATAACTTTCAGCAGAAAGACAGAAAATTTCTAAATATTTTATAATTGTTAAATCATATATATACACCAAGTTGAGTTTTGTGGAGTGGAAAGTTTTATTATTTACTTTTGAGAATGACCAGTCAGTTGTTTTAATAATTGGATAAGGCACCCATCGTTATATTATTTTTTATTTTTCATTAGATTTTAAACATTTGAAAATTTAATCGAAACTGTTATGCAAGTTGATGGTTTAAATTGCAAATATTCAATTTAAGTCGTTCTAAAAAAGTTTGCCAATCATTAACTTGCTATCTGTAAGCTATTTAAAATTCTTAAAATCAAATTAAAAAATTTGAATTAAAATTCTAAATTAACTTTATGTAGCTTTACCGTAATTTATTGTTTCGTTGAACTAAAGTCGCACCTTAATTATTTTCATTTAAAAATTTGGTATTCTATATCGGAACGTTCAGAAAAGATTTAATTGTAATTTTAGGTATTTTCGATTCATACTCTTCACTTCAGTTAAAACATTGGCCTACTGAATTATCTGAATATGGATTTCGGTCGAGGTAGTTAACTAAAAATAAGTAGATTTTGTTTGACAATTTTTGGATTATTATTGGAATATGTACATATAATTTATAATAATTTTGTAATAAATAAATTATTTTAAATAAAATTTAGGTGGAATAATTTATATAAATATTGCAATTATTTATTAGCTATTCCATGATTTCCCAATAATAATAATTCATATGGTCCTTTTTTATGCAGCATTCCGCTAGTATTAGTAAAATCACGAAATAAACTGACGGGGCTGTGTCAGAGCCAAGTCCAAAAATCGAGCGAGTGTGGTTTTTAGTCCTTCGGTTACATGAAGTATTGCGCGAGTTTATAGTTGGGGTGTACAGCAGCGCTTGCCTGACAGATAAGACGTATTCTACGTCAAAATGAATTGTATTCATTCATATACTTATGTCTTGTTTGTATAGATTACATTTACTCTAAATTCTTTAGTTTACTCCTATAAAATTCGGTAAAAGTTAAAATTATTTTATTAAACGGTGGAAAACTGGTAAATTAAGAATTATTCATTCAGATTTTTTCAACACAAGCCAAATTCAGTTAGTTTATGTCAATCGAAAGTGCCTTTTATCAAAGATCATAGGTTCTATTCTCTCTGCTTTTATTTAACTAAAAAATGTGTCATGAAAATGCTTCAAAATTATTTTGGAAAATAAGTTATTTGTGAGCTTTACAAAAATTTTGTTTTGTAATTACGGGCACATTTCTTTCTAATCTCCTTATTCATATTTTTTGTTTCAATTTCGGAAAAAAAACTTGCTAATTTTTTCTCTTTCAATATTATTAAAAAATATGGGCTTTGATTGTTAGATTTTTGTTTCATTGGTTTGGATTGCGGATGAATTGAATATCTATATTTTTAATTTTTCTTCCGTTAGTTATTAAGGTAATTAACGGCTTGATGACATTATATTTATAATAGTTTCTCAGATTGGTTTGTAATGTGATGTTGAAAAAAATTGGTATTTCAAATCACTTAATTTATCCCTTGACATTTTTTCACCTTTTTCAGCATAAAGCTCAATTATTACCATATATTTATTAATAAAATAAGTTCATGCCTGCTTTCTCTAACAAGCATGTGAAACGTCCGAAAATGTTACCATAATTGTTAAAGCCCACCGATCAAATAGCACAGTGGTTAAAGCTTTGACGTTTGGTTTGAGAGATACAGGGTTCGAATCCCAATAGGGACAGGATGCCAAGAGATTCTTCATCTTTGATTTCTATCGGGATGATGATAAACACCTCTATGACCCTCTGTTGAGAGTGCAGAATCCATGGGCCGAGCCATCGTTCATGTCAGTGCAGGCTAACCATGAAGCTATACAAAATACAAAGTATGTAGATGGTCAACAAGAATTTGGACCTGTGGCCGTACGTATTTGATTTGGCTGACAAACTGGCGTAAGGCAAGGACGCAAATAAGCGAACTGCAAAATAGCTGGGAGAGCCTTGAGCCCCAGAACAAGCAGAGATCATAAACATAAAAATAAAATTGTTAAAGCCCGCCTGTAAACAAGCTTTTTTTATAAATTTTTCAATCATCCATTTACATTATGTCGTAATTACTCTTTGTTAATATTTTCTTTGTGCGAGCTTTATTTTGAGGCTTAACCAAAAATATATATGTACATATTAAAATTCATCAGAGTCTTATTCCCAGCAGGTGCGATTTCGAAGTAAGAGTCACAATTAAAAACTTTGATAAAATAGCGTCAGTTCTATATTTTAGCGCAACCCTGTGATTGTACTTCATTGATTCGAAAAATCCATATAAAACGAGATAAAATTTAAAACAAATAAAACTTTGTTTCTAATTTAAAAAAAATCGTAAGGAAAAGGTTTTTTCCAAAATCCTTAAAATTTTAGGTAAACAAAAATATCACAAAAGTTATCGAATAACCATAAATAAATAAAAGAAAAAATATCGAAGATAAATAAATTAGATTCTATACCTTTAAAAAAATGTGTGCTTGGTTATAATTGGTTATAATTTAATATGGTTAATGGTTATAATTTAATATCTATATTCAAGGATTATCCTATTATATTAATCTAAATACATTTACAACATATTATGCTGGTATTATGTTGTGTAATATTTTCCAATATATGTATATATTGTTTTTTTTAAATATAAAAAAAATTGTATTATTGTTGCATAATTTAGTATTTTGTATTTCCATTTTCCAACAACAACACTATTTTGTTATAATTTACTTAATTAAGTAATTTTATGTATATATAGTGATAGTATAAAACCCTTTAACATTATTTATAAATATAATGCTATCGAAGAAACGTTATTGTTATAAATTAAACTATAGGTATTAATTATATGATAATTAAGCACTTAGATTAGGCTGGTTGGAAGGGATGTTGCATAATGATTGTGTGTCGGATGAAACTTGCACCCTATACTACTGCAACCTCACGGCCCTATTGTACATATTGACTAATCGATACATTTTTAATTTAAATAGGAAAAACTAAAAAATGGTTGTAAAATTTGTGTTTAGTTATGTTAGATTTATCTGCATAAATATGTTCCTGTAATTATTATTACAAATATTGACATGAAAAATTACATAGGTATATGCGGGAATATTTCCATTTAAAATAAAATAAATGTTTAATTAAAAATTTAATAAAATTATTTATATATGAATGTATAGTGAAGTGTATCTTCAAATCTGTACATAGTATATGTTCGAAAATAATATAAATATTAAAAATTAGAAGCTGTTTGTTTATGCATATATACATAAATTAATTGGAATAGACGGGTATATATTTTTCATATTTTAATTATCAAAGTTAGTTCATATGACGGATTATGTTTTTTTATCGAATTAAATGTTTCATGTCAACAGTGAAGAAACACCGAAAATCAGATTCTTAAATCTTACATTAATTTAATAAAAATGAATTATAAATTTATCAAACCCTCACAATCATGAAATTATTTGATTAAATAAATAAAACATAAAGAGTTTCTCTATTTGTTTCCAACCATATTTATGCAAAAATGTGATGCAAAACTTTACCAATAAATCATACAATCGGATCAGAGGAGCCGAGGTGAAAATATTTCAGAAAGAACCAAAATCACATATGTTTTTATTTTTTTCTGTCGTGATGAATTTTAGGAATCATTTTAAAATTGGCAAAATATTCTAAATATCCATTACCAATAATTTAGAGTAATCTTTTAAGTTTTAAATTCGACAATTCCTGATGAATTTTCGTTAATTCAAAAATATTAAATGATTCAGGAAATTTGTTGAAATTCGTCTTCTTTAAAAGTCGATTACGCTCTCAAATTCTAAAAGATAACCTGTAAGATATAGCTAACCGTGGCATATGCTTCCTGACAATCTCACTTGCACAACATGAAATAAGTATATATCAAGATCAAGTGTTTAGCTCTAGCCACTTTTATTCAATATTTGTATCAAGAAAATGAATAATTAGAAAATATCAAAAAAAAGTCTTAATTTAAAAATTATTTAATATAACTTTTATTGTTCCGCCTATAAACGCTCTAAATTCTGAAATGGTTAAACTTAATTTATCATATAAACATTAAAATTGGGCGGATTTTACTCCAGCACTCAATTTATCATATACTTATATGTTCTAAATGCAGTTCAATTTTTATAAATTATGAACCTTTTTAATATTTAAAATATTATTTTATTGTTTTTTAATTCTCTGAACTATATTAAAATACTCCAAGATCTAATAATACAGCGAAATTAATTTAATTATGACGTAGAATACATACGTCTTCCTGTTCGCGTAATATTCCATAATCGGTTTCGTGACATGCGTTTGTTTTATTTCATAAAAGCCTTATTACGCGTTATACATCATTCTTTCTCAAAACAATAAAGAACACATCTATGACCCACTATGCAATGTAAAGATGGTTAGGACGCTAAAAGCAGACCTGATCCTGATGTCAAATAATAAAATCCAACAAATAAATTCATCAGCGCATCTAGATCTCACTAAAATAATGATATCAGGCAAAAAAAATTGCGACAAGTAAGTAAATGTAGAGATTAACCTCTCTTTTCGTCTTCCCGACTTTTGCAACGTTTTTCAAGCTGAACTGATCGCGATAATGGAAGTCATGGACTGGTTGAAGTATAATGTAATATCTACGAGGGATATTCGCATTTTTACGGACAGCCTGGCTGCTATTAAAACGCTTCAATCATACTCCCTGACGTTGAAGGTAGCCCAGAACTGTCTGGCATCTTTAAATGAGATGGTTGATCAGTTCAACATCCGCTTGACGTGGGTGCCAGGGCATTTCAATATTGCAGGGAATGCAAAGGCAGACGAGTTGGCCCGCAAGAGTACAGCACGCCTAATAACCCAAAGCAGGTGTGATATAAAGATGCCGCTTGCTTTATGTAAACTGCTGCTTCAGGAAGAAGCTATAAAAGAAACGAACGTCAGATGGTCAGGCCAACTGATATCGCTTCGACGGCACCATATTGGTATGGTCGTGGGAGCTATAACGGGACATTGTCTCATTGGGATACATGCGAGCAGACTGGGTGTCCCAGCCCACGACTTCTGCCGCAGCTGTAGTGATGAGGAGAAGGACATTGTCTCATTGTATGCATTGTCTCAATACATGCGAGCAGACTGGGTGTCCCAGCCCACGATTTCTGCCGCAGCTGTGGTGATGAGGAGAAGAAGGAAAATGTGCTCCATCTGCTCTGCACCTGTCCTATATTAGCGTACAGCAGAACAAAATTTATGGGAACTTCCCCTTTGAACGACCTCACGGATCTTAGTAAGATCGAGATCCGGGACTTTAAACGCTTCTTGGTATAAGCTCAGGATGGTTTAGCAAGTGAAGAGGAGGAAACTCGAATGTGATACAGCTACGGACCAATTTTGTGTCTATATGCTAGTCCTTTAGGACGGCCACCCTTACCTAACCTAACCTAAGGAAATGTATAATAATCTTAATTGTAAACTAGAGTTTATAAAGGTATATTTACATTGAAAAGAAAAACGCAGTCCTACGTCAAAAGAATTTGATTCTAAGAAAAATCAGAATTTTGGTCTATAACTATATAGATGAAAAATAATACCTAACTCAAATTTAGGAAATTTGAGCGAAACTATTTTTTTTTATAATGAGAATTCTGAGAAACAGCGCTAACCTTTTTATTTATGTAACTGTTAAGCAAGCAGTCATTTTAAGTTTAATAATTACAGAATAGAACAAAGGCTTATACTTTCGCTCCTACCGAATTAGCAATTTCTATGTACTTTAGATTATTTCTTCCAGCTAGGTAGCAAAGTGATGATGGGAGCGCAGTCACCGGACACGTTGTTTTAAATTTTATAATAAAAGAATACAATTAAGTTAACCAGAGACTATACTCCCACATTCAACGGATGTCTTCCTACGAAATGAACATTTTGAATCAGGCAATTTTATCTCTAACAATTTTATAACCTCATGGAATGTTTCGTATAACTAGTAAGCCCAGCCCGGGTATATTTCTTACGATTCCTTTAAATAAAATAATAAATTGTATTTTATTTCGACTTTACGTCTGGTATACGAGACCGAGTAGAGAGACTTTCACATTTAATTTTTATTTGTAATAAAATTATTATTTAATTTAAAGAAATTATAATAAATTTCCTGGGTTAGGCTAACTTCACACAACATTACATGAGGTATAAAATTGTTAGTGTTGCCTGATTCAAAATTTTCAATTCCTGGGATCAATCCGGAGATAACTTAATATACATGTCAATCACAGAATTATTAATATCCATGATTTAAGAAAGTCTGACACAAACTATAAAGAAATTTTCGGCTTAACTTGTAGGTCGAATTTTCTTTGTCAAAGTTCCAAAACAAAACCTACCCCATAATTTACTACAATTTTATTACAATATATTACACCAGGTCCCGATTTTATTACACTTGCCGTTCGCGAGAAAACCGTGGGCAGTATAACTTCAAATTGAACCTACACGTAATAAATGATTACAGATGATAAAATCGACATTTTGATATTTTTATTTTTATTTCAGTAGGTTTCTATTAAACTAAGTTGATTTTTTAAATGAAAAAACCATACAAAAATTGTTGTTAATATTCTGATACAAAAATACTTAAGAACTGTTCTAAAATAGTATACAAATGTTATTTTCAACGAAATCCACCACCACCAGCAAATTATACTCGTAGATCTTAATTATATATTTATTTATATTTAATTATATATATTTAATATAAACAAAATATTTCTTTTATTATTTCGTTTTATAAATAATATAATTTATATAAAAATAATAAATATTAAATAAATAAATAATAAATTAAATACAATACAATTATACCAGCACTGTCGAAAAATAATATATATTATTACAAACTAAATTGTCTATATATATATATATATATATATATAGGTTTGTAATAATAATAATTATAATATTGTGTACAACAACAACAAATAATTTAAAAATGTGTGCTTTAATTATTGTGTTTTTATTTTGAGTTAAACATTTTTCTTTTTATTTATTATATTACAAAAAAAATAATAATAATTTTTATTTTAAAAATTAACTATCAAAATAATATATTATGTTTATTTAAAGCAGTGATTTTCAACTTTATATGCTTTTAATAGTTGAGAAATGCTGTTTTAACTACATTTACAAAAAAAAATATATTTTAAATAGAAATTTAAAAAATAAATAATTTATTATTTCATTATACCTGTTAATTATTACAATAAATATATAAATATTATATTGTGTGTGTGGCTTTTTATGAATTTATAATTTCAATTTTTTATATTTTATTTTTTTTAAATATAATATTTTAAAATAAATTAAATTAAACCATATTTAAAAAAATTGAGGTAAGAATTTTTTGTCTCCCAATTTCGTTTGTGCAATTCATATAATTATATACTTACTATCCCATATTTTTTTTATTAACATAAAGTTGTTATATAAAAGTTTTAAAATAATAATGATTAATTATTAGAATATTAAGACGATAATTTCGAAAAGATTAATAAATTTATATTATTTTTATATAACAATTTTTTTTTATTATATACCAAAATTAATTAAATTTGTTTATTATATCCTCCTATGTCTTGTTTAATTACCTACTAAACGTATATAACTTTAATTTTTATCTCTCTATTTTTAATTATATATATATATATATATATATATATATATATATATATATATATATATATATATATATATATATATATATATATATATATATATATATATATATATATATATATATATATATATATATATATATATATATATATATATATATATATATATATATATATATATATTATATACCAAATTAAATCAAAATTAATTAAAAATTTCAATAAGAGATTTAAAGAGTAGTCACGTGCACAACACTATTAATAAAATAAAATATCTATGTTTTTTTTTTTTATCAAAGAAGAAAAAACATACGTACTTAAAAAAAATATATGGGCTAGTGGGAAGGTACAACGTCAGCTTGCCGTTATTGTTGGACCTACAGCTATATTTGTATAGCTATAGTATATTTTCATCATTTTATGAGATATTTATTTTTTTTTAATGTACGCTTCATCAAATCCATCATATATACATATACATACATATGTATAAAACCAACAAATAAACAACAACAAAGCTAATAGAGATAAAATAAACATTAGTTTTTTATTTTATTTTAATTAGCAAACTTAATTTATTCGCATACAGAATATTTTCATCAAATCAAATATCTCATATTAAATGATGAATAAACGATTCAAATCCCTCATGATAAAATATGATAATCTATATATAGATATAAAACAAAAAAAAACAAAACAAATTAATTGGAAATATAAAACTCTTTTTTTTTTAAACAAGTAAAAAATTTATAATAAATTAATTAATTAAAAAATAATAATAAAATAATAATTGGTTAAATCTATATACATACACATATACATACAATACACAAAATGAAATTAATTTTTTAATTTCGTTAGATCCGCGCACTACACAAACACAATTAGTTTTTTTAAATTATAAAAGCTGTGTTGCTTTGGTAAAAATAATATTATATTATATTATATTATATTATATTATATTATATTTGTGTCGGGAACGATAACTAAAATTCGTATATGTATGTCCTATTATAAATAATTTACCAATGCAATTCAACTACATATATTGATAATTGATTTGATTCTTAAGGTAATAAAATGGAGGTCAAATAAAAGGGTTTAAATGTGAGCTTATATAAACATGAAAAGTATTTATTCGATTTTAATGAAACAAAGACTGACTAATAGACTGGCTTTGTACAAAATGATATGGCTTATTAATGAAGGTGTGGCCGGGTTTCAAAAATATTAAAGCTGAAATCATTTACTGTTGTTGCAAAAAAAGTATATTGCAACGTTTATGGATTTTATAATGAAAATTATTATGCTATTGAAGCTGCAATCCGTTAAAAAATAAACTCCCTGATCTGATTTTATGGCAAATTGCCGCCATTAAATAAGTTGTTCAACAAAGAATTTTACGCAACATGTTGAATGTGTATATCGTTGGCAATAGTTTAACAGTTGGAAATGTTTGACAGTTTTTAAGAGCAGATATGCAGTTGCTTTACATTCGTTGCATATTATATAGACGCAAAAACTGTTTATAAATTGTTGGCAAGAATTGCATTTTAGTTCAGAGTTCAGAGTTCAATCCCAGTTGGTTCAAGTTCAATCCCAGTTTGGAACATTTTTGATGTATTTGGACCGCCTGATAATAAATTAAGGTACACATAGTTCGATAGATTAGCGCTGCGTCGTATGTTCATTTCATCGTCCGAGTATAACAATTTCTCGATATTTTGCAACACACAGAGAGAAGAAACCCTATGAAATGTCACATATTTCATAATAATTTAATAAGATATATCTTTTTGAAAAGGAAGGTTTTTTTGAAAAGGAAGGTTTATCAAACTGTATGCTTATAAGATTTTTCTTATTATATGTTTAACAAGTAGTCTCATAAAGTTATAATTTGGTTTATATAACTTCATCATACTGGACATTTTGATCTATTCAAATATTAAAATGATCCGAACTCGGAGTCAAACATTCATCTTGTCTAAAAATTTGGATGTTGATCTATTGAAAATTTCCTTCCATACTTATTTAAAACGAAAACTAAAATGGTAAAATGTTTACATTTAATTTGTTTCGTTTGGTGAAAATTCTTTGTATATAGACTCCATGATTATTGTCGATGATTATATAATTTATCTACATTGAAAAAGTTACATTTTCTGATAGAAATTTGAATTGAGAGCGGTAACACTATTCTCGAATAGGGGTGGAAAATATCTGCCGTGCGGCCCTGTTCAGAATCATTTCCTAAATAATTTCGTTATTTGCACTGACCTGATATTATTTAGTTAACATGAATTGGTAATTTAAATTTGATGAAAGATTTCATAATAATAATTCTGAAAATAGCAAATCGGAATTTTTCAAAGTTAATAAATTTGGGTATCAGTTTAATTCTAAAAAGGAAATTATTTAAATTATCAAGTTAAATGTTTTCAGATTTTAGAATTATTTGGTTTGGCTACTTTAGCTCAGAATTTTAGAAACATAATTATCGTAAGCAGCGTTATCCCAAAGAGATCAACCAACTATTTCTTGTCAATTGAGTAAATTTCGAATTATAATCAATCCGTCACTGTGTACTCTTGTCAGGCCTCCTTTAATCTTTTCTAGTTATCAGAAAATAGCTAATTCTGATCTTTGATCTATTGATTATGAATTCCAACGGATACTAGCAAATATAATTTTTTATGGACCTTTTAATCAGCATTTTTTTAGTTCCAAAAGAAAACATTTCAAACTTCTTTTCTCGCAGATAAAGCTTCTTAATAGGGCCTTTCAAACATTACGATTTGAAAAAATTTCAAACTTCAAAACCGAATGAACGAACTTTAGAGTTTAAAAAACATTCCGAATTCGATAAAAAAATTCAGAAATTATTAAATTTCAAAACTTTGATCAAATTAGATTCACAACTTCATTTCAACTTCAAAGCTCCATAAAACTTGAGTGGTTTTGAGTGGATTTTCAGAATTTGATCATATGTTAATTTAATGTTCTAACAATTTTAAATCTTGAAAAACATGCAAAATTAAAAGTGCAGAATTTAAAAATAATTGCAGCAGTAATTAGTAGTTAGTCACTAAGTCACTGTTAAGGAGGGGCACTGTTTAAATTATTAACTTTGTTATGAACTTTGAAGGATTTTAGAATTTAGAGAACATAAAGTCTATCCCATTTATATGCCAAATACAATTAAAGAATCAAATAATTAAAAAATGAATGCAACGCACAAGATCACGTTAAAACACACATAAACAACACTAAAATTTTACGTTCACATCCATAAAATGAATTATTCCTCAAAGTTGTTCGCTAAGTTGATTTCCACAACAAGCAAATTCAATATATTTTTATAATAACACTACTAGCTAATATAATTTTTTCCACCTGCACCGTAACAATTACAAAATATTTTACACTAATTATAAAACTAATAATTATCCATTTTTAATATCACTTAATTGAAAAATTCACAATCAATTTTATTCATTATCAATCGTACACAAAACACTTTCAGTTTACTTATGTTCAAAATTTTAAAATATTAAAATAAATAACTAAATTAATAGATTAAAAAATAAAATAAAATTATAAATAATTAAATGCTTTTAAAAATAAATAAATATTTATATTTAAATTAAATTATGTTGTTAGTTTTGTTTATTATTAATTTTTTATATTTTTTTAGTTTGCTTAAGTGTCAAGCCATGTTGCTTATGAATTAAATTTAACCAAAACAAAAAAAATTTAATTAAATTAAATATTAAAAAAAAAAAAATTAGAGTATTTGTTATAAATATCGCCAATTAAAATGTGTTTAGATTTGTGTTTTACATAATATAAATAAAAAATATATGTTTTATATAAATTTTTTGTTACATATTATATATTATATATATATATATATATATATATATATATATATATATATATATATATATATATATATATATATATATATATATATATATATATATACAATATATATACAACACATAAAACATGTAAAATAAACATTAAAAATTAAATTTAAAAAAAGAAAACTATGTATGACTGACAATTTTTATTATTTGAAATTTATAATTTATACGTATATAACGAAAATATGACAATATTTAACTTAGACATAGACTTTGAATATTTTTATTAAATTGATATGTTAAATTTGCGGTGACAACATAAAAATAAAGTCCTGACATACATATAAGTTAATAATACAAGATATTATTATTTTTATACAGCACTGAAAAATTAAAAATAGTAACAACAATAATGACGATATATATGTACATATGTAGTAATGATCATAATAATAATAACACATATGTACATATATGTATGTAGTCGTATCAAAAACTTGAAAATTGTTTTGAATATATAATTAATCCTTAACAGCCACATCAACCACAAACCATTATCGTATGTTTTAATATACATATGTATGTATATGAAGATACATATTATATTTAGTATACATAGAAGAAAAATAATATTTTAAGCCGAATGAAATTTAAATTAGTTTAGAAGATTAGAACGAAATACAAAATTATTTTATTCTCTTTATTTAAGGTGAAGTGATTAGAAATTATTATTGTTATATTTGTGTAAGTATTTAGTTTTCGAATTTCTTTTTGTTGACACGTGTCATACGTTTGGTAGTTAATATTCATCGCTATAAAGTGTCCATTTAATGTGTCAGCCAAGAAAGCAGTTTTCGTGTTTATACCGTGACATGAGTCAAAGCAAATTTAGTTAGCTTTGAGAATAATTTTAATAATGTATACCTCACGCCAATATTTTCGGCTAAAACGCCAACTTTTATAAATTCATGATTAGTTATCTTATTTACCAGAGTTTGATTTAGTTATCATTTTGTCCGGGTTTTTTTTAACTAAAATTGGAAAGTTTACATATTTTGAAAATAAGAATCTAAATAGAACCATAATTTATTTGATTGATAGTATTGTTATCTAATTTATCTATGACTAAACTAATCAACCGTTCATAAAAATTTACGATTTAGCCGAAAATAATGGAGTTTAGAGACGCCACTAAAATGTCAGCAAAATGTCTGGTTCAACTTCAAAATGACGAAATTTTAGAGTTTCAGTATTACAAAATTTTCTGAATATCTAATCTTATGAAATCTTTGAATTGAACTAAATTTTTAAATTCAGAAAAATATTAAATCATATATTTAAAAATTTATAATTTTTATAATTTCATAATTTCCTAATTTTTTAATTTCTCAGTTTTTTAATTTTTTAGTTTCTTAATTCTTAATTTATCGATTTATAAATATATTAGTTTATTAATATATCAGTTTATTAATTTATCAATTTATTAATTTCTAATTCGAAAATTCATAAATTCTTAAATTTTTAAATTCTAATATTCTAAAATTCTTAAATTCTTAAATTCTTAAATTCTTAAATTTTTAAATTCTTAAATTCTTAAATTCTTAAATTCTTAAATTCTTAAATTCTTAAATTCTTAAATTCTTAAATTCTTAAATTCTTAAATTCTTAAATTCTTAAATTCTTAAATTCTTAAATTCTTAAATTCCTAAATTCTTAAATTCTTAAATTCTTAAATTCTTAAATTCTTAAATTTTTAAATTTTTAAATTCTTAAATTCTTAAATTTTTAAATTCTTAAATTCTTAAATTCTTAAATTCTTAAATTCTTAAATTCTTAAATTCTTAAATTCTTAAATTCTTAAATTCTTAAATTCTTAAATTCTTAAATTCTTAAATTCTTAAATTCTTAAATTCTTAAATTCTTAAATTCTTAAATTCTTAAATTCTTAAATTCTTAAATTCTTAAATTCTTAAATTCTTAAATTCTTAAATCCTTAAATTCTTAAATTCTTAAATTTTTAAATTTTTAAATTCTTAAATTCTTAAATTCTTAAATTCTTAAATTCTTAAATTCTTGAATTCTTGAATTCTTGAATTCTTGAATTCTTGAATTCTTGAATTCTTGAATTCTTGAATTCTTGAATTCTTGAATTCTTGAATTCTTGAATTCTTGAATTCTTGAATTCTTAAATTCTTAAATCACTGAATTTCTATATTTCTAAATTTCTAAATTGCTAAATTTCTTGAATACGTCGTAACGTCGTTAATTCGTAAATTCGTGAATTCGTATATTCATAAATTCGTATTTTAATAAATTCGTATCTTTTATATTGATAAATTCGTTTTCGAAAATTCTTTAGTAATCCCTAATTTTGAGTTTCTTATTTTTGAATTGTCAAATGATGTTATTACTTAATTTATAAGTTTTAGAATTTCTATATTTGTGGATTTCTTTGTTTCTGATTTTTCTTTATCTTCTCTAAGTTTTCATTTGCAAATTTCGAAATTTTTGAATTTGTAATCTTGCGGAATTGTGATGCTGAAAATTATACTATCTGAATTTTGAGTTTTGTTTTCTTGGATTAATTAATTCCACATTAATTATACGTATTGATTTATAAAAATTTAGAATTTCTGAGCTTGCGACATTGTAATTTCCAAATTGGAAAATTTTCGAATTTATCGATTTATAAATTTTATACTTTTTGATCTTAATATATCAATATCTTTATTTTCGAATTTCGAATTATCTAGTTAAGTTAGTTGAGTTTCTATAAATTTTTAAATTGTACATCTCGATAACTTGATTTTAAGCTATCTTAAATTCTAAACAATTTGTACGGGTAAATCCTTGGTTCATACATTTGTAATTGAAAATTGTCAAATTCCAAGTTTAAATTTCAAACCAAATTAATTTATTGAGGGTTAAAAATGTTGGTTTTTACGATTAATTTCAAGAAAATAAATTTAGCAAACCTAGAATATTAGAATTCGGTTTTCTTTAGCAAACTAAATATTAATTTATTAATTGAACTAATTAATCGTGAAAGTGTTTGATGATTCATTCTTCATATATTCGACATGTTGTATTTAAATTCAAAATTTTGTATTATAAAATGAACCTTACAAAAATAAATCCGATAGCTTTCGCGGATTCCACCTTTAGCAAAATAGTTTAGGATTTATAGGATGCTATATTCCTGTAGTATAATAGCAGTTTGAACTAGCCTCCAACAAAGCTTATTTATTGTATTTTATATTTTAAAAAAAATTGTAAAGTTAGGCCGAAGTTCCTTTCTAATATCGAACTAAATTTCACAAGGAGAAGGAAATTCAATCTTCTATTACTTTAGGTTTAATTTTAAACTAAACAGAAATTTTGGAATATGCTAAATTTAACTAATTCATCCAAAAAGTACAGTTAAATAGTTAAAAGGAAATTAAGAAGAAAATTCTATGTTAAGGCGGTAGTGGCATCACTATATAGGTATTCGGAAATTCAGGGGCCCTACTATGATTTTAGCCAACTATTTTCGACGGCTATCGTTTTCCTATAGAAGGCAAAGGAAGAAAGGATATTATAAATTTACTATTGTTTACATTTTACTTCCTTTGCCTACTATAGGAAAACGATAGCCGTCGAATATAGTAGGCAAAAGTCATAGTAGGGGACCAGGCTATTACCAAAAGGAAAATCGACCTAATTATTTTGTATGAAGATTTTTAGGCTGAGCATTAATTTATTTTGTCAAACCAAATAGTAATTTAGTAGGCAAGTCATACTAGGGCACCAGGCTATTTCCAAAAGGAAAATCGACCTAATTATTTTGTATGAAGATTTTTAGGCTGAACATTAATTTATTTTGTCAACATAAAATTTTTCAAAATTGAACTTAAATATATATAGTTATGCCTTACATTGACCAAGCAAATCGCACCGAGGTACCGGGTTCAAATCCCAATAAAGGTAGGATATAAAAGGATTCTTCATCCTTGATTTCGATCGAGATGATGATAAACACATTTATGAGCAAATTTAAATTATTTTTCCAATTAGGGAGCAAAAGTAAACCTTAAACTTAAACCTTAAAAAATCGGCCTAATTTCTAGGTCGAATTTCCTAAGTTGAAATTCTAAAATAATGTTAAAAATCGATCTAAAAGTTTTCTTTTTATGCCCGAATTTCCTTTTGAAGTTAAATCGAATTTATATAATCCCAATTTCACACAGGTATTTTGTAATTTTTGAAATGGTTGAAATACAAGTACGACTATGTACGAGTACGAAAAAAATGATTTGTCCTACTTTTTAAATTTCTATAAATTTTTCATTAGTCGTATTCGACTTATATACATATTAAATCTATATGAGTACGAGTATATCCATAAGGAAAGGCATAAAAAGTATTTCTTTTCGATACAAACGAGTATATTTAACACAGGGTGTTAGTATAACCTTTATACCGAATTTGATGAGAGCTTTTCTTCTTTATACATATATCGTCGCATTAGAGGTGAATCATCCTGCTCCGTATAATACATTATGGAATTTGAAGAATTTATTATTAAATGCCATAATATATTGAAGTAGAAAAACGAGATGTACATATATACATACATAAAATAATCAATCAATCAAATTCAATCAATCATGTTGTTCAATTTTCCGATTTATATTTTTGGTATATTTTTTAGACTTGAATTTTTTTTTTTTTCGTTTTTAAGAAAACATAATAAATGATATTTTGGGATTTTTATCTTATTTATACTCTTGTATTTATACATAAACATAATATATGTTGAGGAGAAAAATTTTGTTGGCTTTATTTATTTAATATATTGCTTAGAGCCATCTACACAAACACGTTAATAGTTTTCCTGCATCCTTAAATCGAACTTCAAGAACCCAGAGTATGTATCATTTGTCATTTCGAAGAGTTAGTTGATAGCTAGTTTTTTGTTGTTCGAGAATAAATAAATGATTGTTTTATATACTTATATAGTTTATCTTTATGTTTTGATTAACGATTTGAGTTAGGTTGTTAAGTTGGTTGGCTTGTAATATGGCGTAAAAATTTTTAGAATAAAACATTAAAATATTTGAGCCTTTCAGCTTCAACATTCCGCACACACAAAATTCCGTAATTATTATTTTGATGAAATCAAATCAGTTGGAAGCTTGCAAATAAAATAACAAAAAAATCCTCGTTATGAGGTTGTTTATACATATACTGTTGTAAAATAAAACAAACAAACAAAAAGCCTGGGAGAAAAATTTTCAGAGAAAACAAAGAAAAATGGTATACCGTGGGTGGTCTTGTTGTTATTTTTGTTTTCGAGTTTTTCTTGTTAATAATAATAAATCAATATTTTATTGTTATTATTATTGTTATTATTTTGTATACCGTCGTCCTGAACAATATGACTATAAATACGAGTACTTACACTTTAATTATTATTACTATGTATTTGTTATTATTGACTTTATGATTTCGAACGGCTTAAACACGACATATAATAAAAATTAAATTAATAATAAATAATAAAAATATAAAAAAAATAAGCCAATTAATTTAAAAAATAATGAAATGAAAATTTAAAACTAAACATACAGCAAATAAAAAATCTATAAATTGAAAATGTATAAATTAATTTATAGCGCCGATGAGGGATTCGATGGCACGTACCACACAAATATTGTGGTCAAACATAACGGCGGTTGTCTGTACGTGCCCCCTGGTATCTTCAAGAGCACATGCAAGATAGACATCACGTGGTTCCCATTTGATGATCAACATTGTGATATGAAATTTGGTAGTTGGACGTATGATGGAAATCAGGTACGATTTATCAAGCAAAAAAAAAAAACTTCGCTATATAGAGATAACTTTAATAATCTTAAAAATATTAAGATTTTATGTTACCATTTGTATCTTTAATTTTTATTTTATTTTATTATTTGTTTTATTGAGAAAAATACAGCATCCCAGATAATACTTTAGGGTTGGTTTTTTATAGCCACTTCCATTTTTTTCTATTATTGTTATTGTTGATTTTGTTTCACGTTGATTAAATTAAATTTCGAAACGAAAATTTTATTTATTTCGGCCATGTGTTCTTGTGTATACGTACCGCAACATATTAATTCTGTTGAATTCATCCAAATTTTGTATAATCTCAATTTTTATTTGGTTTTATTACTTTAATTTTACTTTTAATTAGGTTATAATGATGATTTAATGGCGCATAGATAGATACAACGAACTCAATAAAATTCAAATTTTATGGTGATCAACTTAAGTGACACCAATCCAAAAAAGATCACATTTTGACCATTAAATATTATGGGTTGGATCTGGCAAAATATGCTCATTAATAAAATAAAATATGTAGATTAAAATTCTTAAATTCAACGTTTCTAACCATTACAAAACATTTTATTAGTCTTCCAAATCTTAATGTATAGCCATTCCGCGAGCTCGCACAACAAAACAAATCAAACAAACTTTCTTATCTAAATTCAATAAAATTTAATGGACGAAAAACATTTCTGTTTTTGTGTCTGTCGATTCGGTATACCCTTAGGAAAAATTTAAATATTTCAATTAAATATTTTAACTTTCTATTTTGTTTTTTTTATTTTTTATTTTTTTTTATTTTTTATGTTTTAAGATTAAAACAAAATATATAAATATTATATCATCGAACATATAAGTATAGCGCAATCCTCTCGTTTAATAAATAATATCGATATTAAGCAACGCAACGAACGAAACAATCCAAAAATTAATATTAAGATTTGTGAATATAAAAAATATTTAATTTTATCATTTTTTTTATTAATCCTTAAAACTTTGTTTTTATTATTTTACAATTTATTAATAAATTTTAAATATAAAAACTTATTAATAAAAATATTAAAATAATAAAATCTATTATGGGATACAATGGAAACGGTGGAAAAATATTTATAAATATTTTTTATATAAATTTTTGATAATATATTTTGTGATGCAAATCTTTTTATTAATTTTTTATTATTAAAAAGGAACCATGTGAATTTCTATTCTAAAATTCGATAATAAGATAATAAATCAATATTGGGCAAAAAAAATAACATAAAACTGCAACTTTATGGTAGAAATACCTATTTTGCATGGAGCTTACAACACATATATTGTGGCTCTGTGAAAACTCTTATTATCTCGAAAAACACGTTATTTGTTTCGTATATTTTATCTATTTGTTAATTTTAACATTTTAATAATTTTTTTTAAAACCCCAAATTTTTTGAAATGTTAACTTTAGGTGATAAAACTGTACATATGGTTGATTATTTGCTCATTGGAAAAATAATAAAACCAAACATATGGACAATGTTTTGTCACGCAAATTTGACAGGCAGATATAACTTTTTTTTTTACAGTTCAAAATCAGTGTTGTGAAACACTTATTGTAAGTGTAGCGTAAACGAGGACTATTATATGAATACTTGTTTTAAAGCTTTTATCTAAACGATTTCAGTCTAAGACCCTTAATTACTTAATCCAAAAGTTTTTTATCCCATCAAATCACAATTACTACTTATGTCACTAAATTTTGAAAATTCTCAGTTTATCTCGTGATTATACAAACACCAGAGATTTTCGATATAGAAAAGTTATATATTTAAAAAAAAAAATGCAAATACAAAATACATTCTAAATAAAACAAATGAGATGATGGGTGTTGATGTCCTTCCATGATTTCATTTTCTGTGTATACTAACAGCCATTTTACCAACTTTGAAAAATGATAAAAGTTCTGGAAAATATGTTTAGTTTGGATTTTACGCAACAGAAAAGATAATGTGGGCGAATAAAGCATTGAACAATAAAAATCAATCAAATTACGATAACTTTAATAATTGCGTTAGGAAAAAACCATGTTGAATATCTAATTTCCCTTTTGAATGAAGAAATAACTAATCACTAATAACGTTCAACAAGTTCGATGTATATTCCTTCAATTACCAAAATGTTGAAAATCTGTTATGCAACAAGAATTATTGATACACCAATTGAAAAACGTTTCATGTCCAAATTCGGGTTTATTTTAGGTATTTGATGTGACCCAATACATTTTAGTCAGTTTCATTTCCAATTTTGCCTCATGTTTACGCCACATTTGCCGATATAAATATTTAACTTTATTATATAGATTGTGGTATTTCCTTGTTATACAATATTATTAGTGGATATTATTATTAAAGCATTATAAATCTTACATGATTAAATTTGGCTAAAAATATTAATTCGTCATTTTTTCATCCAAAAGTTATATGTTTTGTATTTCAAATTTAAATTTATAAGCGATTGCCATATATAAAAAATGTTTTGAAAATGAGAAAATTCTCAGCTTAGCAGTACAATATGCTTAGACTAAAAATTTTAGATTCTTCCAAGGCTTGAGGCGTTGCTTGAATTTTCTTCACATGAACGTATGTATGTACCCCAAAACAAAAACAAACAGACCTAAGAATGGGCGATACCAAATACAAATATTCAGTTCATATTTTAGAAAATTACACGCACAAAGGTAAATTTTGTTATTTTTTATACTATTTATTTATTTAGAATTTAGAATGTTAAATGATTTTGAGTAGTTTTTTTTTTAATATTCGAAACCTTTTCACCTTTCCAATACAAGCTTTTTAATGCACCCTGTGAACTTCTGAAATAAACAAAATGGTTTTGTAAATTTTTTATAGACCAACTACTACTATTGTGATCAAGTGGATTCAATCCTAGTGAACTTTACTATTTAGTTTACAGAAATTCTGTCACGACGAATTTGGAAATTACGTGATATTGTTCGATATTTAACATTTTTTACCGCCGATTCTAGAGATGTCAACCGATACTCGTCTATAAATTTAAAATATACAATTGAGACAAATAATAAAAATCATTTAAAACGATTTTATTATTATTCACTGAAATCCTCAATTCTGGAATTAAGTATATTATTAATTCTTTGTTTGCAAAGCCAGTTGATCTCCCAAACATAGCGCTTAATACGATGTTCAAAATTTAGCTGCGATGCGTACCGTGCAGGCCGTTGAAAACCATTCTTTCAATATCTCAATTACTTCACTTGACGTAATCGACTTTAAAATGTTAAATAAAAAAAATCTTAAATAACTGGCGACTATCTGAAACGCAAATTCAAATGCTCTCACAAATAAGACACTAATGATCATATCTTTGTAACAATATCTGTTATTGGTAGGATGATTTGGTCTTTAATACCTCCATTTCCTTATTGCGCATCACTTAATTCTACATGACTACCATCACGTCACTTCAGTTATAAATTGGTTCTTTTAGCACCCTCGAAGTTACGTGACCCGGCAAATAGAATTATCTTACAGCACCAATAATATCCTAATCATTATAAAAAAATCCTGTAGTTAGCTAAATACTTCAATACTTTTCTATCAACGCTAAAATTGTTTACAATTGGTAATTTCACAGAAACACAAATTTAAACTAGATATTATATCTATCCCAAGCCCTCGTTGGCACAGTAAGGCTCGCCCAATTTTAATTTTTACACTCTGGTTTGTCGAAACCCTTTGTTTCACCAATCAAGTTTGGTAAAATATTCGGCATCCTTTATTTTAGTTGTCATCTATGATCGATAATCTTGGAATATCTCTTTACTATAATCATTAAATGAACTACCGGAGTTAGTTCGTTTATTTTTCTGATAACCCCCATTTTTCGTTGCGTGTAGCTGATTATGCATCTCGTCGCGGTATTTTTCGAGCAGGTTTTATTTCGAAATTTGAATTTTCTTTTATGCCGATGTCATATTTGAAGTCTCCCAATTCCCCTAATTTTCTAAATAATTGTCAATAATGTTTCACAAAATTTATTTGGGCTGCTTATCTTAAAAGCTCAAAGGTTTTAACTATCTTTGAAACCAATTATACGTGTTGAATGTGCAAGCACTTTGAACAATATTGGTATATGGTACCATATTAAAGATAGTACCTTCTTGTTAACTCATTCAAAACTTTAATTTTGTGATTTGAAAGTGATAGCAAATATTTGATGTTACTCCGTCGTATTGTTTCATTAATAATTTCGCCGCATCTATTGATATACATCAAAAAACTTTCCTCCTGGTCGGCAGTCATCTCATTTATTTTCTTTTTGGAATTGTAATTATTTATTCGATTACTTGATACAGCCCTTCTCATAATGACCTTTAATTTGACATTTGTTACACGTAGCTTTTAACGCTAAACAGTATCTTGCTCTATGTTCCCGCCACCAGATCTTGTACATTTTTTTTTGTTTGTTTTGCCATTTTTACATTTATTTTTTTGAAACCATGTTTTGTTTTCAATTACGTTTATCCCGCTTCCCGTTCCATTTTTTCCATTATTAGCATTTGCTTATGGCTTATGACTTATAACCTTTCTCTGGTTTGTTGGTTTGCTTTTCCAATCACTATTTTATTAGCTCTTCGTTTAGCTCGCCAAATTCGAAATTCTTAGATTGGATAAATATTCTTGTCAAAAAGTTGTCGATTGCTTCTGTCGGTGTTGTTGTATTTTATTTTATTTAAATCCCTCGAACGTTAAATTTTTTGTTGGCACGAAACGCATTTGTAGAATTTTTCGATTATTATTTTGGTATCGATTTGTTCCTCCGCACTGAAGCTGAAATTATTGAATATAACTACTACATTAATTCATCACCCAACCAAACAACGCGCATTGTCATTTACAGGTTTTCCTGCTTTTTGTCTGTTTTAGTAGCAATTGTTACATCTCTAGGAACGAGTATGCTAAATATTAATAATCAATCATGACCGTCAGAATTGAATCCCGGTGAACATAAAGATAGCAGTTAGTCTAAGATTCTAAGGTATCCAAAAATGGAGTCGAAAGCATGTGAACACCTTTAGAATTGGCAGCGCAGAACTTACAAAACGTTTTAAATTTCAATTACAATATATTGGAAAGACATCAAACATAATTTAACAGTGTATCGTTTTGTAAATTGTTTTCGTATTTACTTCACAGCCATATTATATGATGCAGAACGAAAGATTTCATTTTTTTCTTTATTTAATGATTAAAAGCTGAATTGAGATAAACTCTTATTTTATAAAAAGCAGTCATCCAAATTCTTGTTAAAGAAAAATGGTAAATGAGTCTCTATTTTTTGTTTAAGCTTACTCGTTCTACTAACCAATAAATAAATATAAGAAATTATGGTATCGCCCATTTTAAAGTTATGGTTTTTTACAGCAGCCAAAATATTTTAAAAACAAAATTGCCAAAAATCTACCTACGTTTTTCACTCCATACGAGTATTATTATTTTGAATAAATGCATTATTTTATTTTAGGAATAAAGGAAATCCCAAGTAATTATTTTGTATGGAGTTTTCATTTTCGTTTTTTTTGTAGAAAAAATAGAGAGTGAATCTACGAAAATAAAGCATTGTTTTAGTTAAAACTTCCAACTGAAAAAGAAATTAGACCTACCAAAATCAAAGTTAGGAAATTCTGCGGAAACTTTAGTAAATATATTTTGGAATGTTTGGAATTTAAATTTTCTTTTACTTTTATAACTTAATACACCCATTTTCTCCTTATGTACTATAGAACTGTCCCTTGAATTTAAAATATAGATTTAAATGGACAGACGTATTGCTCTAATTGAATAATCTTGATTAAGTCAAGTTTAAGGAAAACAGTGACCTAGAGAAAAACATAATTAGATTGGGAATCTGGACTCGTATACAGAATCGATGGTTAGAAGTTCTTGAAATTTTATAATTAATTCTAACAGAATTTTAATGTACTTGGATCGTTTTGGTATTCATGATTCTGCGAAATCATTTCAATCCCTATCGATTATATTTTTAATGATAATGTTTATTGTAAAAGCTTTTACTAAGATCTATTTTAAAATTTTATTTTTACTTTATGTATTTTGAGTTCATAACACTAAGTACGATTAGTTATTTTTTCTAAACTTTTCAATTACACATATTACATATTTTACTGATATAAACTTTGGTAACCTTGATATCGAATACGAAAAAGTACTATGTAGAAACCTAATTACTTGACAAAAACGATTAATTTAGTTTTCGAGCGTTAGAATTAACAATAAACCGATTTTTTCGTTATTGAATGCCTTCAAAAACGACTGTTGGATATTGGCAATAAAATTATAACATACCGAATATGAAGTTTTCGAAACGATGTTCACTGGATCGAAGCATTGATACCAAATCCCAGCACTAAATACAATCGAATTAAACATTATAGATAATTAGTATAACTAAACACTATAGATTATTCATAAAATATTTAAACCTAATTTTAATTTATTTTGAAAAAAACAAATTTTTATTTTCTTAAATGGTTAAATTAAATATGGAAAATCATTTTCACACAATGGCCACATTTCTATTGGATTCCATTCCGATGATGTGATATGCTGCGATAACTGTAATCATTAGAGTAAATTCCATCATAATAGAAGACCTGGATAGTTTTATTTGATTAATAATTTAAATAATTTTAAATACTTATTGATATATTACTTGAGTTTTATGTATACAGCCCACAATATTATATATTCTTCTATTCGAAAAAAATAACACAAGAAATTTGAAAAAAATGAATGCATCAAAATGACGCTTACATAAAACATTTGTGTGATGCTGACATGACGGATTAAATTTAAAAAATGAGTGCATCTTATGTTTCTTAGTACTAGTTTAGTACTAAAATTTGAATTTTTTTATCATTTGACGGACAAATCAAAGCTTACTTCACTTCTAATAACTAAAAATACTTAGAAGATTTGTAAAATATAAATACATACTTATATCAAAATAATTTCACTAAATCCATGACAGTAAAATACAAAATTTTAATTTAAAAAATTAATTCAACGCGTTATCCACCATTTAAGCCGCCTACAGGCTACAGATCAATGTAAATTTTTCATAATACCATAAATCAATTGATACTATCTACCAAGCTTTATGTTGAATGCATACTTTCTCAAGAATCCATAAATGTTAGACATACATATGTACAAAAGCACATACATACAATATAAAACAACTTAAAATAAAAAAAATTCAATTTTAAATTCAAAAGCTTTTACGGTAACCACGACATTTTTTATATTCATACAAATTATATGTCTCGTTGCGGCACACAGACGTCGCACATAAATGACTTATCGCCAAACCACTTAATACCACAAAACAAGCGGCAAACAAACAAAAAATCGTTAAACTTATATTCTCCGTTTCACAACACTGGTCATAAACTTAAAACAAACCAAAAAAAAGAAAAAAACTGTTACATAAATAAAAAGGCACAATATAACCAAATAAAAAAAAAAAAGTTGTATCACTAAAATTTTATTTTAATGTTAATTAATCAACAAATTTTGTAATATTTTAATTACTTTTATAAAAAATTTAACGAAAAAAAAAGAAAATGTATATTTTTATTGCAATATATAAAGTTTAAAACCAATTTTCTGTTTTTTCCAGGTTGAATAATAATTTCGTTCACAAAAACGCCGAAAAATCTCAAAATTATATATTTTTTGGCAGTTTCCCTACTTTTTTTTGCTGTTTTTCCAGTAGAATGGTTTATAATCCATGTCACTAATTTTAAATATATACGAAATGGCAAAATAAAATTTCCCAGAATATTCATAAAAATAAAAGATAGACACACACACACATATACACACACACAAAAAATGAAAATAATCTGTTTAAATTTTATTATTCTCATAACAGTAGAGAACAGTTGGAAAAATCAACTAGAGGATGACAGTTATCGTTTTTTTTTTAACTGAAACTTTTCATTTTCTTTTTAACTAGTATTAATTCTGTTCGTAGTTTGTATATACATACATACATATCTGGAATGAGTACATACTACATAGAAGACAAAAAGTTAGACATGATATTTTGATAAAAATAAAAGAAGAAGACAAAAAGATTTCTCATACTTCGTTTTTGGTGCCTTTTGGTGTATGATTTTATCAAAAAATTTTGGTTTTAATTCTCGAATAAAATCAAAATATTTTGAACGCTTCGAGTTACAGCAACACTGATAAGTGCTTAAATTTTAATTTATGTGGACAAGTGTGGTATGAAATTTTCCTGAAGGTTGTTGAATTTTTGTTTTTGATTACAAACGAAACACGAGATTTTCGTGTAATTGTTTACAAATTTAATTCAACTGAAAAGCTTTCAGACAAGAACATTTTTTTTAAGATATCAACTTTAAAACTATAAGATTTTAATAAAAATTTTAATTTTTCAGATTACCGTTTCTATAAAACTAAACGATAACCACGAAACTAAAATAGAATTAAACTATAGCAGATTAATCAAAATACTTTAGAACTGCATTCTAAGATCCATCAACTATTGAAAACGTTGTAGGTACTAGAGATCACACAAATCATAAATTAAAATCGATTTTCAGTGGGAAATCATTTTACAAAGCAATGTTCGCTGACGAAACGCAATGTTTCAAAGTTGCATTTGGTCATTGTGTGGGTATTTAGATGAAATATTTTAAAACTAGAACCTAGAAAAGTGATCGATCGATCCAAAGAAAATAAAAATTTCCTATAGGGAATTTGAATTTCACGTTTTTAAATAAACTTTGATGCATTTTAAAAGCGAATACTATTTTGTTCTTTTTAAAATTGCCCAGTCGAATTTGCCTCAAAAACAGAGGCTCTATATATTATAGGTTGTGAGATTTCGAGGGGAAAGAGCTCTTTATTTTTGATTTTGAAGATATATTGCACATTAAGTGCTCCTCGAGTTCCCTCTTGAATTGAGGGAATAATACCACAACGGACAATTACTTAAACCTGCCGTTCCAAACAATTTTGTAGAATTCAGTTATATTTTTGGAATTTCCTGAAACAATATTGTTCACGGCTAACAAACCGGTATTCGATTATCGGTTGTAAATTTTATTTTGCTAAAATTGTTCAATAAATTTTTATTTGTGTTCTTTAAATAAATTCAGAAGCGTATATCTCAGACACGTACATATATGAAACATAATATTAAATTCTTAATCGAATGTTTTTACATGATGATGAACAGTAGGCAGTAGCAATTACATCATACCTACCGTTTAAAATTGATATCCCGCATGTTTCATTAGGTCAGTTAATAGCCGAAATGTATAATATGTATATTCATTGTAAACTTCATTATAAATGTGCGATACTCAGCCAGCTGAAAACTTTACGAATTTATCATTAAACAAAAATTAAAAATTAAATTCACCGGAAATTAAAATTTTCTTTGGTACCGCATTTTGGTCTTTTTGGAACTTTTAATTACAAATTTATTAATGTTATCTTATTTTTGTTCATATCTTCTTAACATACATAAGAATAAAAAACAAGTTGTGTTGTTCTTGTTGTACATTTTATATGGATAGATGAATTTCCAAAACAAGAAATTATTCTTTTCGAATTGTTATACACATCCCGTTGTTGGTGTTGTTCAAAGAACCCAACAAAACGACGAGTAAAAAAACAACCAAACTTGAAATTACAACAAAGTTAATTTAAAAAAAAAAATGTATACATAATTTCCGTTTTCACCCAAAATTTTGAAAGCTTTTTTCGGTTACGAAACGAAAAGCACAGAAAAAACTTATTTTTAAAGGGAAAATAAATAGATAAATTTTGAGAACAAAAACAAGTTTTTCCGGGTCCCGGGATAATTACATTAAATGTATACATATATAAAAGAACTAGAATTGAACACAAAAAAGGGGTTTTCCCATTTTCACAGTTGTTACAGAAATTATTATTACAAAAATGTTTAGGCATAGCTGAATAAAAATTAACATAAAACATGACGATAAAATAAATAGAGAACACAAAACCTTGTACTATATTATGTATAACTATTGCCTACACGCACATAAAACAACAGTGAGGTATTTAGTTTGCTCCAAACCCAAATCCATCAGCACACTGTCATATTCATTTATTATATGTATGTATGGCTATGTATAGCGAGATAAGACACAACATATTTATCTTTCGTCTTAATTCAATTTTATGATTCATGGATAATTAATCTCAAAGGTCGTTTCTGTGTAACGACACAAAATTTCAAATAATCAAATGTCGAGGAAGATTTAATGATGTACACTTGCGGTATATAAATCGATTTGGGTTTTTATTAATAAAATGTGCGGGCGCGTTAACGATGCGAGAGATGAGAAGATTGGGAAGGATATACATAAAGGTTTTTGATTTTTTAATTTTAAAATGATGAGTACGCAGGAAGAAATAAGAGCTAAGGCAGCAAAAATTACATAGAATAAATACACACATTACTAACGGATTAGTAGTTGATATATATATATATATATATATATATATATATATATATATATATATATATATATATATATATATATACATATATATATATATATATAATAATACTGTTTATTATTATATATATATATATATATAAGTAGTGTACTGAAAAATATGATGCAATTAACAGTTGCAAATATACAAATATAATAACTATACGAAAAATTTTGAAAAAATTAAATTTGTCAAGATTACAATGTTTTGTGTATTGGCCAATTCAAATTATTTGAAACGTTTCGTTAGGGGACGAAAATATTAAAAATAAATATTATTTTCTAAATTGTTTACCTCTAGAAGTCTTTCATGATAAATTAGTAAATATTTAATGCTCAGCAATTAGCCCAAACGATTTTTTCGAGTTTGATACACACCGCATTATACCTACGAAGTTACCTCAGCTTCAAATTGATTTGATTGGAAAATTCTGGCTCCTCGCATATTAAATTGTAAATATTGAAGCATAGCAAAGAAGATATTAGTGTTGAGTTTAGATATTCTCACCGCAATTTATATTAATTATAATATTCAGAGGCTAGATTAGAGAGTAAAAGTCCTTCAAACTCTACAGTATTCAACGAATTGATATTTTAAAATCCAAAAACTTTTAACAAATTTACTCCAATAACTCACTCGTAAAACTTCCAAGTGACTTGCATATAATGGTTATCTAAAGTTTACACGGTTAATATACTGAACGATTGGCAAGGAACAAAATATTGGATAACATAATATATTACATATCTTAGAGTAGAGTGACCTTTAGAGGTCTAAACTAATATTTTATTCAATAATTTTTTTTCTTTGACTTTTTAATAGATTTTTCAAATAAAATGTGTAGCCGCTCAGATTCGCTTCTGCGTTCCCCGCAGTAAACACATAATCTAAATTTCAACCTAATCTAAATCGTCGTTTTATTTATTCTTTCCGTCCACCCGAAAGAACACAATAGGTGTCTTGATTTTTATTTATATTTAGACTTGGTTTAGTTTTAATTTTAAGTGTTAAATCAAATATACATAATTAGATATGCGACAACTAACTATTTAAATTTAAAATGTTTGATTAATTGTTAATTATTATTAACTTATAATTATAAATTGGTTATACAGACTCCACCGGTCCCATATACATATAAAGAATGGCCCACTAAGTATTATAAACAATTAATCTGGAATTTTTAAACTGAGAGTATAGTAAAAAGTACGAAAATAAGTCGATAAGTCACGTTAACATTTTGATTTCGTAAAATTTGATTTATTTTCTTTATCAACTATAAAATAAATAAGTACCTCATTTTTCCTCGAGCGTAGGTAGTATCACACAAAAGTGTAGAGCCCAACTAGACTAAAACATTCTAAACACCTCAGCGCAACATATTATATCGAAAATCCAATCAAGTGCTTGAATATGCAGATGACGTATGATTGATTGGACTGAATTGCAACGGAGTGAAAGGAACACTTTTTCAGCTTCTGTTGGACTCCAGATCAATGAGTCCAAAACAAAATATGTGATCTCTGGTTATAGCGACAATGACACACCAGATTTTAGTAGTGGTCACTATGCATTTGAGGGAGTGCGGATGTTCAAATAGTTGGGCTCTTTTATTACTCACGATAACTGTGAGGATATTAAAGTGCGGCTGACAGCACGCTTTGTTTCCTCTAAGACCACTGCTAAAATCGAAACACCTATCAAGTATCGTGAAGCTGAAACTTTACAAAGCGTTCAGCACGCCCGATGTTATTTATGGGTGTGAAAATTAGGCACTGACGGATGGGTACGAGAGATGGGTCCTTACGCTTGAGTGAAGAATAGTTCGTGTGATTTACGGCCCAAAATGCAAAGTAGATGGTACATACCGAGCTCTGTACAGTATCGAGATCAGAGATCTGATGAAGATCCCCGATATTGTACATAAAGTATGATCACTTCAAATGCGCTGGCTCGGTCACGCTCGGCATGCTGATCTGGGATAGAAGAGAAAGCTACGATATGGTAGGCGCAGAGGTGGTTGCAGGCGACGATGGTTCCACGCTATAGAGAACGACTTGGCTTCTTCAGATTGTCTAAGGCAGTATACAGAAATCGTGTGAGCCAAATTATTGACTCTGAATCGTTTCTTGGAAAACATGTTCTTGCAATTTTTATTTACGAGACATGTGAGTGCTCCTCGACAACAGGGGTCACGACCTTCATAATGAACGAAACATTATATATTTATTTATTTATTTTTTAAACAGTTTTAAAGGCCATTACTGGCCCCTTACTGAATCAACAATTTGGCTCCAACGGTTTCGATCCCGAGGATGGTCTTCAGACTGTCTAAGACTATCTGAAGAGGCCAAGTCGTTCTCTACACCATGGAGCCAACGCCGCCTAGTGAGTGGTTTCGTTTCAATCTCTGTATGGCTTTAGTGAATTCATCATGGGATGGCTGATACTTTCAGAACCTCGGCCTTCCACCATTCTCGCTTCTTCCGTCTATAAATCCGCTTAGCTGCCCTTCTTGCAAGAGAAGCCTTGTTTTTCCTCGCGATTGTGAGACGTTGTTGCACTTCATTATGGGCTATATTTTGTTGTTCAACTGCAAGACGACACTCGTCATCAAACCAATCATTCTTGGGTCTGACTTTCACTATACCTAAAGTCTGTTGAGCAGCACTGACAACCGAAGTTTTCAGTACCTCCCAGACAGAGTTCACGCAGTCAGACTGGTTATTAGCTTCATCAATATTGTCGCTGACAAGATCCTGATATCGTTTCTTTTGATCTTCAATTATCAGACCTTCACAGTCGAAACGTACCATGCGTTTCGCTGTGTTCCCAGACTTGTACAAGAACTTTATATATTTATAGATGTTTTTTATCCTGAGCCTTGCAATGTATCTCCTAAGAATCTCCATTCTCTCCATCTTACTGAATCTTTTTAAATCCATATGGTTCACAGAGTTCTTATTAAAATGTGGTAGGTCCACAGTTTTTGACAAAATCAATCACTCAATTCTTATCACCAAGTTGAAAAATTTAATTTGTGAGGTCACCCTCATTATATGTGGTTATTCTTACTTTTTCGACCGCTGGCAAACCGTTAGATTTTTCAATTGGTTTTCCTATTTAATTATTGTCTTTACCGCAGGCATATTAACATGTTTTTCCCAACATGATTGTACCGAGCACTTCGCGTCTAAATGTATGCGCATCCCAACGTCCTATGTGTTAACGCATTGACTATTACTCACCGATATTATAATATTTAATGAATTTGAATTTTACATATATCGAGAAGTTAATACCAGAGAGTTTTAAACGGACCTTATGTGATTTTATAAAATCCTTTGGATTGCAACCGATCATTTTGCAAAGAAATCTAGGTGAGTTGTAAAGGATCTCAATATAAAAATTATCGCATTATTGTTGTAAAGGCGTAAGACAAAAATATAATGCAAGCAAAACAAAAAGGGTTTAAATCTACGTTAACACTTTCAATAGTACCAGGGTCCAAAATTTCTGGAATCAGCGGTGTAGGTAGATAAGTAAATAGTAAATATCACTTGTATTTTTTATAGTACAGAGTATTGGCCTTTTAATTGCCGCTAGTGCAGCTAGTAATCCATGCGAGCAAAAGGTGATCAAAGTATAAAATTACCTACAAAAAGGCTCGATCACCTTTCGCTCCAGTTAAAAAATATTTCACCAGATGTCAGACACTGAGTTAAAAGACGAATAGACCATATATATTGTACAGCAAATCCGATAAAGCACAAATTCATTTCCAACACGTTATTATGTTTGTCTATATATAGCCATAAAAAAAAACATAAATCAAATTTTATACTTTTCCAATCGAAAAGTTCAAAACTGTTTATTGTGTACATAAAGTTAAAAGCTCTAGTCAAATCTTTTAAGTTTTTTTAAGAACCAAAAAAAATTTTATTACATTTTCTGTGTCTCTCGATGGTCTGTGCCGGTTGCCAGAAAATTCAAAATTATATATGTGTACATACTTACATATACATATACTTATGCATAACTTCATAATATGTATTGCTATTTCATTTATTTTATGAACATCTTGTATTTTTATTGTGATTCTGCTTCGAAAAACTACACAAACAATCGAAATCGAATCTGAAATAAGGCCTCATGGATGGGAGTGAAGTGTATATACTGTATACTGTAGTACATTATATATATATATATATATATATATATATATATATATATATATATATATATATATATATATATATATATATATATATATATATATATATATATATATATATATATATATATATGTATATATATATATATATATATATATATATATATATATATATATATATATATATATATATATATATATATATATATATATATATATATATATATATATATATGTATAAAATTTTCATTCTGTGGGTGAAGGTGGTACTGTGTCTTACCATAAAACAATAGAGAATTGTATTATTTCATTATGCAAACGAATGAAAATAGAATATGAAGTTTATGGTACAGAGGTATGTAAGCAACATAAATCGTTTATCCTTATGTACAAACATATATGTATATAAAATAGATGTCAGTATGTATATGTTTGTATGCGATTATACAGAGCCTGTTATAAATATATTCAGGTTTCTCACGGTCTGAATAATATATCTAGAATGAAAAAAAATAAAAACCAGAACAATTCGACTTGCCGCAATCGAAAAAAGTATTACACACTTATATACCTTTCATATAAAACTGCCATTTTTATTTCTCCAACAGAAACAAAAAACTAAATTTGAATAGGATCATCTGCCATTTCTTTTACGACTTTCTTGGATTTAGAATTTTTTTTTTATTCTGTATAATTTCAATATAAATATTTATAAATCGTTGAAGATTGTTTCGGAAAAAGCAACACGAAAATCCAAAGAAATATGTTTGTATATGTACGTATGTATAACGATTTAGAAGTTCTGGATAGTTTCTTTTTTTTTTTCATTTTGTGTCTGCTTTCTATCTCTACTACGAGTATCTCTACAAATATTGACTTGTTGAAAGAAACAAAAAACAAAATTAGAATAAAATAGAAAAAAAAACATTTTCGAGGTTTTTTTTTAATTTTAAATTCGTTTAGGGAAATAAATTCATTGAATTTAAATGGAGAAAATTGGATGAAAATTAGATTAAAATACAAAATATAACAACAAAAAATTGTAGAAGATTTTGATACATATTAGACTTAGTAGGAAATGGTGTGTGTGTGTGTGAATAATATGATAATTTTTTCTTGTACTAGAGAGGAAATACCAATTTATATAATATGATGATGGTATGAAGAAAGGAAATTAAACAGTTATACATCTTTTTGGGGAATTTAAATTTTCTCACGGTACCCTGGGGTTTATTTTTAGGTATCAATAGTTTAGATTTTAGACATTATATTGGTTATAGAATATACCACTAGTGATTTCCTAAAGAATGAATGATGCTGAGCTAAAGAATAAATCAGAAGGGCTTCTCCTGCTATGGCGTATACTATCTGGTAACTGGTATACTTATCATTCGGAGGATCTGCCTGGTTAAGATTTTGCTGGTATTTAGTTTCAAGATTGGTCCCGGAAATTAACCGAAAAGTTATCATAAACTTTTTTAATGTTAATTAGCGTTTCAATCCAGTAATGCGAAATATGATTGATACAATCTTCGGCCAATCTGCACAACCAAAACTGTACCCAAATACAGTTTGGTATTCCAATGCGGTTCTTCCTAATTACGTACTCGAGAGCCAGATGGTACAGAAAAGTTAGGAGAGTATCTGGCAGCCACCGAAAATTCTTCGTTCATTCATTTTTAGCTGCCTCTGCGAAAATATTCTTTAATAAATTAAAAACAATTAAAGATTAAAAATGGGATGGTATTGATTAAAATAGATTTTGTAATCTTGGAATATTGACTATTGAGCATAAACATGATTTTAAATGATCTTATAGCGCATTCTATTTGGCCAAAATCAAATTAGTATTCATTTACTAATTGGTATAACATTTCGATTCGAATTGTCTTTATTTAGCCAAGATTCTATCAGTCTGATGTGAAACACAATAACTATAAAATATTTCACGTACACAATAGATATTGACGAATACCAAAATGCCACCATTATTACTAATACCTAGGAATGCCAACAAAATTGGTACGACTGTGTAGAATGACATTGACGCAGTCTCCATGCTGTGTTAAAGTTGAGAACACGCTATCGAGAATTTTTTCAGTTAATTCGGGTATTCGGCAGGGAGCTACTCTGTCCCCGATAATCTTTAATCTCATGTTGGAGTACTTCTCTCGTAAACCTGAAATCAGGTGCTTGCATATGCAGATAACATCTGCGGGTTTGGACTGAATAACAACGGAGTGAGGAAAATATCTGATCCGCTTGTAGAGTTTCCAGACTTTATTGGAGTCCAGATAAATGAGCCCAATCTCTTGTTATAGAGACATTGGCACATCAGATTTTAGTAGTGGCCACTACACGTTTGAGGGAGTGCGGAGGTTCAAATATTTGGCCTCTATTATCATTCACGATAACAGTGTGAGTGAGGATATTAAAGTGCGACTGGCAGCTGGCAATTGGGTTTGGTATCCTCTAAAGCCATTGCTAAAATCTAAATACCTATCAAGTGCAGTGAAGCTGAGGCTTTACTAATCAGGCCCGTTGTTATGTATTGGTGTGAAAGTTTGGTACTGGCGGATAAGTACGAGGGATGGCTCCTTACATTTAAGAGACAAATCTTGCGTGTTAATTACGGCCCAAACCGCAAAGTAGATAGTACATATCGAGCTCTATATAATATCGATATCAGAGATCTGATGAAGATCCCTTATGTTGTATGCATGACGTAAGATCTCGACGAGTACGCCAGCTCGGTCTTGTTCTGCGTGCTGATCCGGATTGTTCAGCGATCTCTGAAAGGAGAGCTACCATATGGTGGCGCAGAGGTCATTAGAGGCGAAGATAGCTCCATGGTGTAGAGAAAGACTTGCATTCTTCAGATTGTCTAAGACAGTATGAGCTCATTATTACTAATGTCGCTAATTTTAAATGGTATTAAAAAATGAGTTCACAATTATTTCTGGCTTCTTACTTCCGGCAGCCATTAATTCATCTTGAGTTGTGGTTAGCAGTAATCGAACACCTATTGCCCTTATGTTGAAAATGAACAAAGGATTTTCTTTCCTTTCAAAGGTTTGTCCAATACTAAACATAAAACCTAAAAATAAAATATATTCCTTATTCTTTTTTAAAATTGGATAGATATTCTCATGTGATTGATATTGGCACCAACTCTTTTACTTTATATAAATTTATTTTTTGAAATCAACCGCATATTCTCTAAAATTGTAGTTTGCTTCCGGTTTTATTTACTGTTCTGAAATTGATTAATTTTAATTGAATTAATTAATTAAATTGCAAGTGGCTGTTGTGTGACTCTTTATTATAAGATACATCATGTGTAAATTAATAAAGACCTGTCCATAAACTAAACTAAACTAAACTCCGCAATTACGGAATTACAATAATAATTCTTATCAATATGACATAACATAAAAATGCTGACAACATCATCTCTATCATTAACTCTCCTAAAATTTTAATTCTAACGCAAATTCACCTGAAAAAAACAGGTTTTAAAAAATTGAATTTTTAAATTTTAATTTCATAAATTCTCGTAACTGTTCGAATTTTAATTTGTTCCTTATATTTTATAAAAGTTTATCCAAAATGTAGCCAAGATTTTAAAATATTTGATGGAATTCTTAAAATTTTGTTAAACAAAAATGTTAAGAAAATTATCAAATATTGTTTACAATATATAATGGCGCAGCTAAGTAACAAACAAAATAATCAAACGTCACTGCAAACAGCCTAATGCTAAAACTAGTCAAAATGTCTTACTACAAATTATATATTGAAACCTGATTTATAGAAAACTCAGAGCTGAGACTTATTTTGCCTAGATTCAGCATTTGTTGAAAAATACGGTAAATCGCGACTGTCTTTAGATTAAGTCTAGATACAGGTACAACAATTGAAAAAAAACTTCGGCTTTATGTAATTATGAAATTTATATGTACAATTAAGTTTCACAATTACACAAAGATATTTCAACGATACATTCAAGTTTTTCCAAACAAAAAGCAACTATTTTATAAAATGTTATAATTTATAATTTATCATCGACTCTGACATAAATAACGTCGATTGGAATATGAAACATCACTTTTGAGATTTTTCGAAATTTATTGCAATATCGATATAAAATTTCCTTTTGTTTTTTATTTAAATTTTTTAATTTTAGTTTTTAAATTCATATATAAAAAAAATTTAATTCGAATACATCTAATCTGAATGTCCTTTATTGTTGCTACCCTCCTGCTTTTATATACATAATTATAAAACTCTAAACAAAAACTATTTGGGGATTATTCTGGAAAAAAAAAAATAATAAAAAAAATTCCAGCTCGATTTAGTATTAAATTCCGAAGACGGTGGCGATTTATCGGATTTTATAACAAATGGTGAATGGTACCTAATAGGTGAGTAGAAAATTGTATGTCATTTTAGAAAACTATATACTATAATCTTGTGAAAATTTTTTATCTCATTTATGATTGTGAACATATAATATAGGAATGCCGGGTAAAAAAAATACAATAGTGTACGCATGTTGTCCGGAACCATATGTGGACATAACGTTTACGATACAAATTCGACGAAGAACTTTATATTATTTTTTTAATTTAATTGTACCATGCGTGCTAATTTCGTCCATGGCATTATTAGGATTTACATTACCACCAGATTCGGGTGAAAAATTAACATTAGGTAATTATGCAAATTTTTTTTCACTTTATTTATATACATATACATACTCGTATATATAATTATACAATTTTAAAATAAAATTCGATTATTTATTAAATTTATTTATTATATTTATGTAAGGCAGGAAAATATTTTTTAAAATTAAATTCAAAACAAACAAAAATTCCATTATACAAAAATTTTTCAGGAGTTACAATTCTACTTTCATTAACTGTATTTTTGAATCTTGTTGCCGAATCAATGCCAACAACATCAGATGCAGTTCCTCTTATAGGTATAGCCATAAAATTAGATTGGGCTACATACAAAAAATTATTTAAAAAAAAAAAAATCATATTTGATGTTTTATATATATTTTTATTTTTATTTTTGTTTAACTTTATTATTGGACCGAATATTTATAAAAAAAATAAAAACGCTACAACTAGTAATTTTTTTTTTCAAATTAGATGAAAATTTATGTTTTTATGTTTGATCTTTGTAAATATTGCATTTTTTATGAAAAACCAAAAAAAAAAAAAATTTAATAATATTATTTTTAACTTGATTTTATGTTTTTACATGTTTTTCCATTAGAAAATTCAATATTAAGATTAAAAAAAAAAAAAAAATGAAATGAAATTACCAAAAAAGCTTTATAGAGAAATTTTTTTTTAATTTTAATTTTATTTAATGTTATATAAATATTAATTTATTCAACATTATTACCCCCTGCCCCAAAAAATGTTGATACACTACCAAATTTATTAGTAAATAATTATTTATTAATAATTTATATTATGTCAATTTAAATTAATATATTTATACGAAATGTTTTTTTTTTTAACAACAGTATTAAAAACAGCATAAAACTATATAAAATCTCATGAAAATAATAAATAATATTTCCCAATCAATTAATACAACATCTACTACTCTACAACAATAACAACACATCGAAAAAAAATTTTAATTTTCAATCATCTAATTTATTTATTATAACTATAATTATTCTGTTTTTATAAATAACATAATAAATTCGTTTAACAATTTTTTTTGGTTAATTAATTGAAATTAATTTTAATTAAATTACAATATTCTAGTTAATTTTATGATATTTATAATACGAACTATTGAGATTTTAGGTTAAATATGTGCGAATATTTTATGGTTCAGCAATTGAGAGACTGCTGCATATATAATTTAGTTATTTTTTTTATCTTTTTAATTTTAATTTATTAAAAGTTTAAACTCTTTTTTTGGGGCGAAATATTTTTTTTTTCTGGTACACACAAGTAATCAACCAAGTACCTTAGCCTATTTTATTTAGTAGTGATTTTAGTTTTCAACTCTCTAATTTCTTGCTGCCATCGATTAGGGAAATATCATCAGTAGTAGGTTCGATTTTATTGGACTCAAAAACAATAAATGAGATTTCATAATTTGCCACTAATAATTTAAAAGGAACCAGTAGACATGAGTAGTTTTGGTAAATTTTATAGCATCTCATTTGGATTCGGTAGCACAGTCGAATTCAGATTTTCATTTAACTGATGCTTTAGAAATATCATCAGTTTTATGACATGTTTTCCATGGTACGGGTCGTTGTAATTAACCGTGCCCCTGCAAGAGAATTTTTTTGTTTTGTATTAAAACGGTTGCAACCTACAGATGTTCCGCACTCAATGCCACAATGGGTTCATGGTGAAAAACCTTGAGGATCGATTCTAACTCGTATAAACCTATTGCAGCCTTAGTAAACTGTAAAAGTTTGAACCAAGAGATGGATAATGGACAGCTGCAAAGGTAGTGTAGACAGTCGGTCACTTCCTCCAGACAGTCGTCACAAAGATCATCTTGAGTAAATCCCATGCGTGGGAGATGAACCTTGAAATGTACATAGCCCGTAATAAGTGCAACCAGAATTCTGAGTTGGCTCTTTTGTAAGGAAAACACATATTTAGTGACCCTCGCGTTGGGTTCAATGATGAACCGATTTGCCAGCATGAACCGTTTTGACAGCTAGGAGTAGAACGCAACTTCTGTGTCAGCTCAAGTAAAGCGAACTTCTTAATAGCGTTCTTACCACCGTTGAAGGATAGAGGAATTGCTGGCTCAGGACCACAAAATGAGCAGGCACCCACATGACCCTTACTCTCGAATTAGAGCAAAGGAGATTAATGAAGTGTTTGTACTCTTTGACCAGTTTAGATGTAGTCAAAGGCTTTTTAAGGGTATTGTGCACGGTTTTACTATCCGTGCTTGCCTAAATTACTAAACTTAAACGCCTCAATTAAGTAAAATTAATTCAGCTTAAAAACCCGTGCAGTGTTTACCCAGACTACTCGAGAATCTGAGCCCATACTTTGGACAAAAGAAACCAAACCTCGCACTGACTTCTGAAAGAGAGCCATCAGTAAAAACAACTATCGACTCGGACAACTGTCTATAGAAATCCTGAGGAGAAAATAACGGAGAATAAATTGGTGAAGTTAAATTCGGGCAATAGCCTATCATTCACCATTTAAACCTACGAAATATGTGACTTAAACTTATTAATAATATGTCTATGCCCCGTACAAGTCCCGAAGGCATTCCATGCTCCAATGCACCTCAGTCGAAACGCAGCAGAACACGCCATACCAAAAATGTAGGACTGCAATTCAGGCAAGCATATAGAATAGACTCCATAGCAAGAAGAGGAGTAGACGACATAGCCCCGGTTATAGCGGTACAAGCTGTCATCTGTAGTCCATCCAGCCTTACTATAGAAGACGTCAGTTTAACAACTGGCCACCATACAACTGATGCATACGACAGTAAATGTAAGGCCCTTCTGCATTATCAAAAGATAATAATGGCCTTTTGTAGCTTATAATCAAGGTGAAATTTCCAGGAGAGTTTACTATCTAGAATAACGCCTAGGTGTTTGGCGAGCTCGGTCCTTGTAATTGATCTACCAAATAGATTGGGAACAGATATATTAGCACTGTCTCTACGTCTGGAAAACATAACCAGATCAGTTTTCGAGGGATGCAACCTCTTTTCAAGACACCAAGCTTCCACTATATTAAGGGCGTTCTGAATCAGATCAGATAAGACGTTCAGGTATTTACCAGAAACAGTCAAAACGAGATCATCCGCGTAGCTTTGCACGATGAACCCATATCGCAGCAATTCAATTGAGCCACAGCAAGGGTGTGAGTACTCCTCCTTGCGGGCAGCCTTTGGCTACTTTGACAGACACTGAGGAGCCATCTAACTCAGTCTCAATTATACGGGACTTGAGCATTGAATCGATGAATCTAATAATGGTTTCGAAAGCTCCCGCAATGTCCAGAAAGAAACCTACAAGAAACTCTTTGTAATTAAGTGATCTTTCGATTCTCGTTACGAGTTTATATAGAGCAGTTTCGCAGGACTTGCCAGCTCTGTAAGCATGTTGCATTTTACTGAGTGAGGAGGTAGTTAAATAGTTATCCCTAATAAATCCGTCAATGATCCTCTCTAAAGCTTTAAGAAAAGTAGAGGTCTGACAACTACTCTAATCCTACTCCAGGATCGTGGTACAGTACCAAAAGCAATGCACGCCTGGAACAGATTGAGCAATTCAGTAGGGAAAATGCCGTTAGGACCACTCGATTTAAACGGTGCAAACGAGGAAACACTTCAGCGTAGAACATCAATAATGATCAGTCTACGGGCTAAGTTCCAATCCGGCGTACCGACAAAAATGTCAGGAGGCTCGGAGACAACCACACCCGCAATAGTTATAATTTAAACTAAATACAAATCTCTTGTTAATATTACCGTTAACGGTTACGAGCAAGTATATTGTTTACCGATAGCAATATTATTAGGTAAATGTCTTGCCGATGGTCATCTTAGTGAAATCAAGCAATATAAAGCTAATATAGTTAGGTTAATGGCTGATGTGCACTCTTTGGCTCGACCATAACCCAGTTAATGAGTTACCAACAGATTTACCTTCTTACAACATTATTGTCTTCAACAGTAAACAAAACTAAGGAAAAACTGTTTATTGGTAACATTTCTGATACAAGATATAAATATTTTTTTCTTCAAGAAATATTCCATTTTGTCGCGATAAAAAACGTATGCGTACATTTTTCGAAAAACGATTCCAATGTGATTTATGTTTGGATTTATTTGATTGCATAAATTATCATTGGATGATGCAAACGTATTGATATGCGTAACCGTGAATTTAAAGAACATTCTTGTAATGAAAAAACGTTTTCTGTTTGTTTGAAATTAGTAGATAACACACACCAATGTTGAATGAAGCTTGTTTGTAACAAATGTTACCGCAAACGGATTATCGCTGCTGTGGCGAATCATATATATTTCCGAGATTTTACAACATGAAGGTATTCAGTTAGACCCTTCTGCAATTACCCATAATCCGTCGCAAAGAGGTTGTCTGACCTCTTTACGTAGTAAATTAGCCCTGAAAAAAATACGATACAATTAAAAATATTAGCACACGACAACGACCACGTATTACAACACAACAGCAAGTTACTCGTATTATAAGTCAAAGAGGTCATGCTAAACAACCATTATAAATTGATGAAAATATTAACTGTTTCTTAAACCGCCTCAAAGAAGCCGGAGTAAAAGCTTATGTATGTACTGAAAAATGGCTGCCAAACAATCCGATAAACCCTTAACATTTTGGCACAATGTTTACATTTACTTATAAGTCTTCGTTTTATTTTTGTTGAAAACAAATTATTTTTTTAAAAGCAAAATTCGTAAAGAATCGTCGTTGTTGCGAAACCTCATAAAATACAATGGAGTAGGACCACTAGCAATGATTTCCTTCGGAACGAAGTTATTCAATTTGCTGGTGCTTCAATGATTGGACCCAATTTCCCAGCACATACTGCGTAATTTATAATATTTTCAGATGTTGTGGATGAAAATAGTCTTGAGTGGCCGCTAGAAAGCCTCGATCTCAACATTATATCGAAAATGATTTAAAATAAATGAAATATATAAAAAAGAATAAACTTCCTAATAGAGTTATTATAAATCATGAACTGTAGAATGGAATTGTTGAAATTTGAACAAACTCTCTGTGGATTTCATCCAGAACTTACAATAATATTCCAAGACGGTTGGTTATCATAAGTAACGAGGTCAGACTTCTTATTAAATGTTAATTAAGACTTAATGAAGTACCTAATAGTAAGATTTAAAGTATTTTTTAAAACACTTAAATTTTTAAATTATTTTGGTTAGATTGCTTAATCGAATAGTAAGTTAGCATTATGAAATATACAAGTTACAATACTAAATTATAGAGACATCTATAATCGAACATTGAAACTGAATATTTTAAAAAGCGTTCTAATAGCAGAGCCATTTTTAAAAATTCGTATTATTTGTGCAATAAAGAGAATTAATTAACATACTCGTAGCGTACGTACGAAATGAAAAATGCACATTTATCGATGACACATGCGATGCAGTTTTTATGGGTATTATAATTAACAGATTTTGTTTGATGTCAGTTTATATTTTAATTAATCATGTTTATCGATTTAATAATTTGGTGTTATTCAATTTTAATGAATTTAAGGGTTATAAAGAAACAGAATTTAAACTAAAAATGTGCATTTAAATACGCATTTCTAACAAACCCATAGATTCATAGATGAATAAAGTTTACATGAAAAAGTCGTTTTTAGATATGTCCATGTTATTTTGCAACAACTATGTATGTATATGAGAAGAATACCACTTTGGCCCTAAGGTTTAATCACTTTTCTAGCATTAGTCTAGATTTCAAATATTCATCACTTTTACTATTCACTATAAGATAATATGGAGTTGTAATTAAGTGAATAACTTTACTTATTTTTGGTTGGTTGGTTAAAAATACCTACTGAGATTTTTAACAACTAAAAGGGCGACATTCGTTCCAGTGTAAGTCAAATTTGGTTAAAATAAATTAAACTAATGTTCAATTTTTGGGTTAACAGGATCTAAATGATTGCCTAATAAAAGTAAAGCGAATAAATAGTAACAGAAAATATACTCGCAGAAATTCATAACTTAATTATTCTATTAAAAACATATCAGAGTTGATCTAACCTTACTATACTTGATTTTTTATTTATCTACTATTATTTGCTAAACTTAATACGCTGTACGCTGAAATTTTCGGTGGTCTCCAAATAAAAGACGATACAACGTGGAATAAAAGTTTCTCAACTTTGTAAGAAAACTTTGTAATAAACACAGACGATAAAGCTCTAATGATGCACAATAAAAATAAAAAACTCACAATGTCTGAAATATCAAAATTTAGCATCACGTTAATGGTAGAGGACGATAAACTCGGTGAGAAGATAGTGGAGATTTAATAGAGACATCTATATTTTAACACGAAAACTTTCATTTCAGTATATAAACTCAAATAACTTATAATACTATGACTTTATTTTTAAAGCTTAGTATACGCTAAAATTCGGTTAAAATTAAACTTCACATACAAAAATGATACGAAAATTAATAATTTTATTTTATTTTGTAGTACATAATTACATACACGCGTAGTTTACACAAAGAACTTATAATACTGTAAGGGGAGATTGCTGCAAATTTGTATATCAAGATATGGCAGTTTATCGTAGTTTACCGTCATTTTCTAGATGGCACCACTGGAAAATAAACGGCATGTTACCATGTTTTTAAACGAAATTAAAAATAAAAAATAAAATAAAATATACAAAAATATAAAAGAAATCAAGACGCAAGTCAAGTAAGTCTAAGAAATTTATCAAACTCGACTCTGAATGAATTTCTAGATATATTAAAATCAAAAAAATCAAAAGCGAAATTGAAACAACGCGACGTGTTCAAGACAGGTTCCGATTGATTGAGGTTCGTAGATGCACTATCGACGACGCAAACGGTGCTCGGGAGCATACAAATTTACACGAGCAAGTAACTCGGAGCAATCAATACGCAACATTAAAAGATCACGTACGAAGAGCGCTGCAGCTACTTCTCGTCGATGATTGAGGTGTGACAATCCCAATAAATTGCAGAGATGGCGATATGGTGGGAGTTCGAATACGTTAGTACGTGTGGATGGTAGACGTCGGACCGCAAACAGGACAAACTGCTTTTGAACGGACTCGATCCTGGCCGAGTGGCACAGATATGAAGGCGAACAAACCTGAGAGGCGTATTCCGTAACAGGACGAACAAATGACACATACAAAGTTTTTAATGTTAGCCGATCAGTAAATTAGTAACAATTTCGCTTGATAAAACCCAGTATAAGGTAAGCTTTAGAAATAGCAGAGTCAATGTGCCTGGTAAATGTTAGATGCGAAGAGAACGTCACTCCAAGAGCAGTCATAAATTCGACTCGATCAATTATTAATGTAAATAAATCTAAAAAAAATAGAAATTAAATAAACAAAACCAAATTGACAATACCCGGCTGAACAAACTTGAAAATAAAAGGTAACGTAAAAATTATTTTTCGTTTGGCGCGTAATTAATTTGTGTCGAGAACATGATGTCACGCGAGTTTACAATGGAAATCGGCAGTAATCTCCCTTGTAATATAATAAGTTATTTGCCTGTATATGGCGCACCAAACGTTTTTTAACAAGAATTTTTACGTTACCTGTTATTTCTAAGTTATTTCAGCCGGGTGCTGTCAATTTGATTTAGTTTTCGTTTCGAAATTTCGTTAAAAAAAATTGTAACATTTCGTTTATTTACCAGTGGTGCCATCTAGTTAAAATAACATAACTACAATAAACTGCCATATATTGATACGCAAATCTGCAGCAATTGGCCCTTATAGTATTATAAGTTATTTGTATATAGTATTATAAGTTATTTAAAATAAAATAAATAAATAATATCCCCATGTAACATCAAACTACAGGGGGTTTTTTTATAAAACGAAACCCACTCAAGCCGTGTGTTAATTAAAATGTTAACAGAAAACTCAAATTAGTTTTTGTTTGTTCGTCACAAAATGGGCAAGTTAATCGAAAAATTTGATTTTCCAGTCTAAATTTTAATTTTTATCTATTTTTTAAACTGATTGTTACACTTTTTTTAACTGATTATTACACTGATTGAGTGGGTCTCGTTTTATAAAAAAAAACCCTGTAAACCTTAGAACGAAAAGTTTAGTGAAAAAATTAAAGTGTTTATTTAGAAGCAGTTAAAAGTAGTAAGTAGATCGTATCAGCGAACGATTCTACCACAATAGTTATGTGTATCGGTGCTTATTGTAATTATTTAAATAATTTTTGGTTAGCGGCTAGAATCAAACTCGAAATAACGGTATGATAATCAACCTATATATTAACCTATAGTACGATCAGAGACCAATATTTATATTATTTATAATTATTTATTTGGCCAGTTTTTGTAACTAATTTTGTAAATGATTACATATAGCTAATAACATTGGTAACAGAAAAATATTTTAATAAGAAATTATTTTAAAATAAGAAATTAGTTAATTCAACGACCAAAACTTTTAAACGTTGTACATAATATATTAGCTTCCATAGCTTTTTACTGCTGTTTCACACTATCACCAAACTCACATTTTATATTCTGGCACCTGCAATAAAATTATATATCAATTGTTGAAACATAAAATCTGCAAATAATACACATAAAATTTTAATAGTTTTGTTTATAAACTCTAGCACTAATAAAACTTAATTTTTTAAAGTATTTTTACCATTCGTTACTTATAGTATATATAAATTTACAGTAAATGATAGTACCGCAGCAGGCAAACCTACATATATTTATCAACTATATTTATTTATTAAAAATTAATATAATAATTATTTTTGGTTTCAGGCCCATCATCATCAATTTAAACAACATTATAAATAAACCAAAAAATTTATAAAATTTTAAAATAAATTTTATTTAAATTTTATCAATTTTTTTAATAATTTCATTTTCAGGCGTCACAATACTTCTTTCACTAACTGTATTTCTCAACTTAGTCGCCGAGACATTGCCTCAAGTATCTGATGCTATTCCCCTGTTAGGTAGAATAAAAACTCTTAAAAACAATTTTATTTTTGTTACATCAAATAATAAAAAAAAAAAAAAATATTTGAATTAATCTATATATATATATATAAATATATATATATATACATTATTTATTTATTTATTTTAAACTTAACATTAATTTTTTGTTATATAAGTGTTACTGTTTTTTTAATAAAATTACAAACAAATAAAATAAATTAATTTTTTTAATTTTTATATATCATTTAAAGATTTTTTTTTTTTTTGTTATTTCATTTTATTTAATAATTGGAACTTATATATTTTGTTTTTTTTATACTAATAAAAATTGAAGACCAAACGATATAAAAAATAATATATTTTTCAATTTAAATATTTTTTTAGTTTTATTTTAAATGAAATGAAAAAATCCCACTCGATATAAATTAATAACATTAAAAGCAAAATAATTTAATATTCATGGATTTTTCGTATTTTATTTATTTAATCGTTTTTGTTTTTCAGTAATAATTTTTTAAGTTTTTTGACCCATCTTTTAATGAATGATGATATTTCATGCTTTTATTATTCGAAACAAAAAAAAAAATATTAAAATAAAATAATAGTACGTTATTTTAAAATTTTTTATAATATATACATACTTTTATTTACGTTATTAAATAATAATAATAATAACAATATTAATATTTTTTAAAACAAACAATAATTTATAATAAGGTATTTGTGGCAATATTTTTATTTTTATGTTTATTTTAAATTTTGTAATCGTACGATAATTTCATATTAATTTTTTGTTATAATTTAATTTTTTTATTCATTAAATAAAAACAGTGATAAAATTATGTCCGCACTCCAAACGTTAAAATCCTTTTTTTGAGAAACACAATTATTATTGCACTTTTCTATATTGACACTTTTTTACGTCTATAATGACGTTTCGAGTTGCACTAATCGCTTTTGCCAATGCTATTGTTTGTACATATAAATCACGGCAATGATTCCAAATCCGTAGTGTGCCAATTTTCTGTTGGTTACATAATAACTGATCCCAAACTTTCGTATAAGACTCACAGTGGATCACGATGACAATTGCAACAAATGAAATGCGTTTGTGTTTTATTCAAGCTACGAGTACGAACGTAATTGATTTATTATTAAACTGCTTTTCTCCAATTTAGTAAAGTAGAAATTAAATCAAAGTAAATTTTTTTACTGAACTAATAGTTAGTTAGGGTTGCAATTTTCTTCGAATAAGGCACTAACTGATGTTCAAAGAAACAAATTTTATTTTTCTTGCTCAGAAAACTTCGGATTATTCCGTGCGCGGAATAGTGCTATTTATCGACGCTTTGGTCGATGCTATTTATTACTAAAACAATTCTAAGGAGTAAAACGCTAAAAGATCAAGTTAGTCTAAAACTATAGTAGTATTAATCAATTCCCCGTCACTTAATGATATAAGATGAGCGGCTCGAAGATGAGACTATTTTGTTGTAAACGGATAAAATATTACCAATGGATGTACTTTAAGTGTTCTAAGACAAATTATCGAATTGACACAACAAAAAGAAATAACGGTAAAATAAATGCTCATGAATAATGGTTAGTTAACTTCTCGATTACGGAAACAATTATAAATTGCACAAAATGGAAAATTGAAAAGCGCACAACCGAATTATTGGAGACACCAATCTTTACAATATATTATCAAGTCAATAAATTGGTATTTCATAAGGCGATAAATGATGATGTCATTTTAGTGATAGCTATTGTACTATCACTTCTTTAAATATCAATTTAAAATTATTTTTATAAACGCTTAAAAAAATCAAAACAATTTTGGCGCTAACAACATAAAAAATCAACCTCACACTACGAGACATATGCCAGACGGTATTTATGGAATTAAAATTAATTTTATTCAGACTAACATGAATACTATCTCAAATTTTTAACTATTTATGATGGTTATACATTCGCAGATTTTACAGTTTCATTTTCTTTTCTTGATTCATTACTGGAATGCGAACAAATCAAATTGTCACTGCTTGGTGACCATTTTTGAGTGTCATCACAGTGACATACATCGGTCATTTTCTGAAAGTTCTGGAAACGTGAAAAGTTATATTCTTTGTGGTGCTACTCTTTCATCACTTTGAATCTCTAAAGTCTAAACAGTAATAATTTAAATGATACCACATTAACTATCGTCTCAAATGTAATCCCAAAAAGTAACACTAATGGTACAGAATGCCAGCCCAGTATTAGTTGGGAAGTATTATACCAGAATAATAATCAGTATAAAAGAAACATTAATTGTTGACCTATATATATACAGAAACCATAACGCGTAACTTTATTCATTTATTTATTCAAAACATATTTAAAAATTTGAACGCTGGAGCAAAATTTGATGGTGGGTCAACAAGCAAACTATCACCAATAAGGCAATATCATTTAAGCAACTACTATACAGTTTTATGGAAGGAAATTATTAATTAGCATCTATTTAATTAATAATTATTCGTTTCTACGACTAGATGGATCTAGAAGCAGAGATGGAAACGTTCGTGTCATAATCGAATTCATATATAGTATAGACTATAAAGACGAAAATATTATACGAGAAATGTAATGGAACTGACAAAAACACACCGTATCAGATGATATTTTAATAAAGCGAACAGTATCTAGAGATTTGTCTATCGCTTTCGGACAGGCCTCCAATGCACAGCAACATAAAATTTATTACTTTCGATTGCCGAAATAAAAATTTACAACTATAACACGTTGTTCCAATGTTAAAGTGTATACAACAAAAGATAGGGGCTATGTATTTCTAAATTGCTAACTATTGGGTTATTGTTACATTGATGTATGTTTTCTATTAATTTGGTGAATGATCACTATCCTTTTATTAGGGTCGAAAGACAATTAAAATAGATTTAGGAATTAAAATTTAATTAAAAACGATATAAATGTCAGTATATTGATGTTCTAGATGACGTCATAAGCTATCTTCACCGACCAGGATCTGGATTTCGTAACTAAGATTATGTATGGATTTGAGTAAAGTACGCGGCTGAAATAATCGTTTATATGATCCTTATATAACTTATCAAACATCTTTCTAAACCACAACTATAGAAAAAAATAAAACAACATTATCTAAAGATGAAATCTCACCTACACGTATTTCGATCTAACAAATGTATGGCAGTACTTTCTTAACTTTATGGTTTATTAACACAAGGTAACTGTTGAAGGCAAATCAAACACTATCAAAAGATAACTGAATCGACTTATACTTGCAACCGTTCAATACATTTCTGATCATTACATAAATATGTCAAATATGTGTGGAAGCTCTAAGGCTCTACTTTACCTGGAACAAAAATCTAAAATGCCCTACAATATTTCTCAAATTAAATCTAAAATAGTGTAAAGCTCCGCTATCGAAATGTATAAATGGAAAAATTTTACAAAATTGTTTTCTTGGCCATGCGACAACGTCTCACAATCGCGACGAAAAACAAGTCTGCTCTTACTAGGAGGGCAGCGAAGCGGATTTTTAGACGAAAGAAGCGAGAACAGTACAGGGCCAAGATTCTGAAAGTACAACAATCCTTCAATGAGCGCATTCCCGTAATTTCTTTATAAGAATTTCTGGATTGCACCATACTGTCAGGCCTGCATCAACCGCCATTCGGAACCAGAATGGAAACCATTATTTTAACATCGACGGATGGAGTGGGCACTTTACCGACCAGATTGATATACAGAATTCACTACGGCCATGCAAAGATCAAAACGAAACTGTTCATCTCAGGTGGACTGCATTAATTCGGAACTCTTGATATTCGGAGGGGATACTTTGTGGAACTGTCTTCTCGACGTAATTCAATTAGTATGGCGAATAAGGTGCTGATCAGTGGCCCTACTATCACTTTCGACAACGATTTTCGACGACGGTCGTTTTCCTATAGTAGGCAAAGGAAGAAAAAGGTAAACAATAGTAAATTTATAATATTGTTTTCCTTTTTCTTCCTTTGCCTACTATAGGAAAACGACCGTCGTCGAAAATCGTTGTCGAAAGTGATAGTAGGGCCCCAGGTCTTTTCCCTGCGGATGATTATATCTAAATATTATGAGACATCCATCCCCGTACATCAGGAGTTCCTGGATTTCTGGCAGGCCTATGACTCGATCAATCGAGAGAGTTTGTGGTCTGCCGTAGAATACCTAGAAATGCCAACAAAATTGGTACGATTGTGCAGATTAACAGTGACACAGTGTTAATGCTGTATTAAAATTAAGAACAAGCTATCGAGAATTTGCGCAGTTAACTCGGGTGTTTGGCAGGGAGTAGCCCTGTCCCCGACACACTTTAATCTCATGTTGGATTACATCCCTCGTAAAATTAAAACACCTCAGCACAACATCTTATATAGCCAGTCCAATCAGGTGCTTGCATATGAAGGTGACATATGCGTGATTGGACTGAATAGCAACGAAGTGATGGAAATACTTGATCGGCTTGTAGAGTTTTCAGCTTCTGTTGGACTCCAGATCAATGAGTCAGATTTTAGTAGTTAACACTTATTAGTTAACACTTTTAGTAGTTAACACTAAATGTTAAAGAGTGAGGAGGAGGAAATATAGGCTCTCCTATCACTCACGATAACAGTGTGGGTATAGGTACAGGATAGATACAGGTTATTAAAGTGCGGCTGGCAGCTGGAAGTCGTGCTTTGTCTTCTCTAAGACCACTTCTAAAAACTAAACACCTATCAAGTGCCGTGAAGCTGAAACTTTACGAAGCGTTGACCAGGTCCGTTGTCATCTAGGGATGTGAATGTTGAGCGCTGACGGATGAGTACGAGAGAGGGCTCCTTACATTTGAGAGGAAACTTATGCATGTGCTTTACGGCCCAAATGCGAAGTAGATGGTACATATCAAGCTCTGTACAATATCCAGGTCAGAGATCTGAAGAAGGGCCCCGATGTTTTACATGAAGTAAGATCTCAGCGAGTACGCCGGAACGAATTTTACAGTACAGCGATCTTTAACAGGAGAGCCACCATACGGTAGGCGTAGAGTTTGTTGTAGGCAACGATGGTTCCACGTTGTAGAGAATGACTTGCCTTCTTCAGATTGTTTAAGACAGTATGAAAACCAAGCTCAGGGGAGAAACCGTTTCAGTCAAGTTGTTGACACAGTAAAAAATTGGTTTGTGCGCAAATGGGTTTCGTCAAAAATGTATCTACTTTGAGACGCAATTATGTATTAACTATAGCGAAATTATAGCTTGCAAATATATTCAACTTTGCTATACAAAAGCATTTAAATCAATACCTAAGAAAAAACAGATTTCTCCGATATCCAGTTTATGATAAATTATGGATGTGTAGTTTAAGTCCTATGAGAAGTAAGAAGTTGGAAATATAAACCTGTAGAATCGAATCGGTTCAATAACCATCAAACATTGGCATTCAAATCAAACTTCTTAGAATGTTACTAATCATCAGATTATGAAACATATCTTATATCTTGAATCAGTATAAAAATTATAAATCTCTGCAGTCCCATCTTTGAAACACAACTCCTATAAAATAACTATATGGTATGCTGACATAATTTTCTATCATCTACTTTACCAATTCAAATCGTAATGTACAATCAAAATGCACTGGAATGTATTTTTGTTTTTCTGTTAACATACATAACTAGAATGCGCAGTTCAAGACCCAAATTTTTATTTCTCTCACCGTGTATTTCCATATTACTAGCACATAAAAAAATAATAATGTCGTTTTATGTTATTTAATTTATAACAATATAATATGAACTTGAAAATAATTATTACTCATCAAATTTGAAACAAATACAAAACGAAATTAAAATTTAAAAAATAAAATGCCACCGTTTACGACGAAATTTATTTATTTTATTTTTTATTTTCATTTATTTATTATTTTTAATGATTTTTATTTCTATTAATTTATAATTTAACGTAATATTATGTATTTTTAAAAAATTTAAGGAATCACTTTAACAGAAAGATCATACATTGTCGCACGGTGCTTTAGTAGCTCGATTTGCACTCAACTTTAACATAGAAATTTAGTCACAAACGCATGGCGCAATTTATACAAATAATTTATATAAATTTCAAGGATTACAAATAAAATTATGTTCTTATACGTTACGATATACTTTATTAAAATTAAATTGATCGCCGCTTCCAACCCGAAATTTTCTTACGCCTTCGAGATAACCCAAAATAATTAACCAAACCATCGTATGAGTTTTTTCTGTTATAACAATATGTACTGCAATACTGTCATATTATTTGCATGTTGCAAATGAATCTAAATCATTTATTAATTATAGCAATTAAAAATAAATAAATAATTAAATATATAATATCATAAACCAAATTAAAAGCTTAAATATCATTTACATTTCAAATGGGTCGTAAAATTTACAATAAATTATTTATCTAATAAATTTTCTTTCACTCTAAATAATTTTAAATTACATTTTATTTTTAATATTATATCCGAAAAATTAAAAACATGAAAAAATATTTAAAAATATATTATTAATTATATCACATCACTAAAAAAAAAATCTATATTATATTTCTGCCTGCTTGCTAGTTAACATAAATAAAAAAATTATTTAAAAATTTTGAAAATATATAACAATATAAGTTTTAAATAAAACACAAATTAATTTTTAATTGAAATTAAATAATTATTAATTAATTGCTATTTTAATTCGATCTTATATATATATATATATATATATATATATATATATATATATATATATATATATATATATATAATATATATATATATATATATATATATATATATATATATATATATATATATATATATATATATATATATATATATATTTATATACAATACTTAATTTTTTTAAATTAAAAACAATATTTGTTTCATATATATTATTACCTCAAAAAATTGTTTTTAATTATTAATTAAACTGTTTATTTTATTTTCTTGATTTTACATTATTTATAATATTTCTCAAACTAATTTAAATTTAAAAAAAAAATATAAACAAATAAATTTATAATTATTTAATTTAAGTAAATTATACAAAAGTTAATATTTAAAAAAAAAATACTAAATTATTTCGTTTTATATTTTATTTTGTTTGAGTTAAATTATTTACTTATTTATTTATTTATTTTGTTAATGTGAGTGTTTTGAATGGTGGCACAAACCATATATAATTATTGTTATAATAATAATTATTACTATTATTTTTACAAATAATATATAAAATTTTGTTTTGAGTTTGTTGAATAATAATTATTAATTGAATTAATTAACTATATTTTTTGTGTAATAAATATTATGTATTTTAAATATTATATATCAACTTTTTTTTCATAAATGTTAAATATACTCTATATACATACATAGGTTGAGTCATAAATAATTAATACAATTATTATTTAAATAATTGAACAGAATTATTTTTATTTAAAAAATCAACCAACAATTATTTAATTAATACCCGATATTGGTAAAATACTCGTAAGTTGCTCTAAATTGAATTTTCAAGCCTAATTGATTATATTTTGAATTTATTTGTGTATTAGGTATTTGAATTATTTTTTTTATTCCTCCTTTAAGACAATTCTTTCGAAGAATTGTAATGAGAATTTCCAACAATTTTGAGGCAAATTTCCGGCCACTTTTGAGAATTCATTCGCATTCACAAGTTTGGTCGATTCGAAATATTAAATTTCATTCATTTAGCTAAGATACATTTGAAAACTGCTTTCGATGCGCATGTTGTAAAACTATTTTTAATTCTCCATTTTCTATTCTAATTAATTATATTTAACTCATTTTGAAATGTACATTATAATTCGCGTACAATAATTCGAATTGAATTTAAAATTAACTATAATTATGTTAATATTAACACACAAAATTTCTATGGTTTTGCACAAACTGTTAAATTTGTAATTTAATTTTTGGTAAAATATTATACTAGATTTGAGATCTTTTGATACAAGTACTAAAAATCTAGTACAATATTGTTATATTAGTTAACAATAGTCTAGTAGTTATAAATAAACATTTGACGATGTATTTTGTGTATTTGTAACATAATTAGTGAAAGAATAATGTATAATATTTGTTTCCTTTCAAATAAAATTATTTTAAAAGTCATCAACATTATTTTAACATTTGTACTGATTTGGTTTGCATAAGCGTTTGGCACCAAAAAGATTTTTTTTAAATGCGACAAAACCACAGTTGGTGTTCATCCCTAAATAGATCCAAATTTATCCAACATTATTATTTAACCCGATAATTAAACGTTATTAAATAATATTTAGCAACTATATCGTATGTGTTTAATTTTATATTAATAATTTAATATTTTAATTTTATATGAAAATATCATATAAACATACGAGTATAATTATAGCAGCGATGCTTTAATAATAATATAAATGAATATATTTGGAAATATCTTATAAAAGAATAATGCGGTTGTCATTGTCTGACCACAAAAAAAATTGGGTGGAGATAACTCCAGCAATCAATGCCATAAACGGGACCGTTATTTTTATTTTTTGAACCTAACCGTGATTTTTGGTCACCACCAGGAATCAAAGCCGAGACCCTCGAATAGCAAAGTAAGGAGGCTACTTACTGTGCCAACAAGGGCGGACCACAATATTTAAATATTTTATAAGATTGTTAATAAGAGTTTACCAATGCAATAATAATGATTTGTAAACGATTAAATTTATTCCATATTTTATTTTTAATATTCACTTTTGCAATTTGTACTTATTTACTGAATTAAGCTTTGTATAATGTCTTGTATATTGCTTTATGAAATATTTGGACGGTTTATCCATATAACACTATTAGATTAATAAATAATTCAATTTGCAGAACTTTATCATAAAAGGAGGACTTAATCTATTTATGAGAACTTATTGATGTGATAAGCATATGAACAATATACAATATACCATGCAAAGATGTATTTTTTAAAAATTGCATAATATTTTTGCACACGACACACTTGATGATGATGAACAAACTACAAAACTATCATTTATAGATTTAAGAATTTAAGAAATTATTTATGACTCAACTTATATAATTAATTTGAGCAATGTTGCTATCTTGTTATTATTTATTTGAAATGAACTCATTTTTTATTTAAATGAAAATTAATTTTTTAAGACTTATCGTGCGATTACTACCATTTATTTTATCTATTTTGTTATTTATAATTATTTATTTTTAAATTCAAGAAAAACTTTTTAATTATAAAATATAAATAAAAAATCATAGCTATTTTATTTACGTATAAATGTATATGAAACTTAGTTATGCTACTGCTCAAATGAAAACAAAATATTTTTTTTAAAGAAACCTTTAAATAAGAATAGCTCCGGAATTTTACTAAAACTAATCAACAAAATGCCCACCAAATATTTAAAAAATTACAAATATTTTGAGTAATAAATAAATCAAAATCGCGTGTTATTCCAGGTGTTACCATTCTTCTATCCCAAACAGTATTCTCACTATTGGTGGGTCATGTTATTACCAAGACGAGTGAGGCCATACCTCTTTTAGGTAGAGACAAATAAATTTATTCTACTTTATTTTAAAAAAACTCTTTTTTTTAAAACACTCCATTCAATATATATAAATATACAAAAAAACAACAACAAATGTATCTATGGAATTAAATTTAAAAAAAAAAAAAATAAGATAATTAAAAATTAAAAAGTCAAACAAATTTGTAGAAATTTTCAAAACAAAATCTTAAAAAAAATTCTTAAATAAGCGCATGTTTTAAATAATACTTTATTTCTTAAATAAATATAAAATAAATAAAAAATATAATTAAAATAATAATTAATTTAAAAAAAATATACCATGAATAAAATCTATCTCCTCTGTAATACACATAAAATTTATTTTTTCATTCCTATATACTATTACTATTATTATATACTAATTATATATACAATATTTCATATAAGCATGAATTTAAATAAATACATGGACAAAAATTTTTAAATTTTAAACAAAAAACAAAATTGATTATTTTGACTAGGAAATGGTTTAAATTGATATTAAATATTCCCCCTTTTTAGATTATCAAATTACAGGACCATGCTTTCAAAAAATTTTATAATTATTTTGTAACAACCAAATTTAACTAAATTCTAACATTTAAATGTTCAAAAAATTTAAACTCCTACTATTCGATAGGCCAAATGATATTTAAGATCAATAAATTGTCTGATAAATTATTCTTTATCATTCGCTATACTTTTTGTTAAGCTCAGTATTTACAATAAGACGCGTTTCGAATTACAGTACAGCTATTATAGGTTTTTTACAATAAAAAATGTATAAAACGTTTCTAGTCATAAATCAATCTTTTGTAACAAATTGTAAATAATTTAAAAAATTTGCTTAAATAATTTTTTAAAAAAAGCAATACAATTAAAAAGGTATTATTTGAAGCATGTACGAAAAAAATATGATAAATAACTATCAAAGAAAACACTTAAAAACAATTATATAGGTTTGTGCCTCTACTTAAAAAAATATATATTTCAATTATTTAAATTACCAAATAATTCAAATTATGGTAATTATTATATTTATAACGTGTAGATATTTATTTATTAATTTTTGTTTTAAGTTATACTTTCTCTAAATAATTTTATTTTTAATATAATTCGTTGATTGAGGAGCAAAATTGTTTGAGGCCTCATCACACCCAAAATTTTCCTATTCATAAACAGTGCAGTAGTAGTATTCCTTAACCACCATTTTCACTAAATATATAAATAAAATTTATACAAATTACATAAATATAATAGGATCGTCATGACATCACATCTATAAAATTTCAAAGCACTTCAAACGACGAATTATATATAAAAATTCTACTGTAAAACAACAAATCTAACTCTATCGCTCTCTATTTTTTTATTATTTCAGTTATTCTTTTATGATTATTGTATACTATTTATATTATATAGTTTAAAATAAATTTTAAAAATTAGGCCAAACTATAATTTAAAAAAATTAATTAAAATTAATTTAACTTTTTTTTCCATTTGTACAAAATATCATTAAATTATTTTTTGTTTTGTTTTAGATCATTCATTAAAACCCAAAATTTTTAAATATTTTTTCCAACATTTCTCATAATAATCATTAATAATTAAATTTTAGTTATTTTAAAAAAAAACAAAAATAAATTTAAAAAAAAACTCAAAAATGCAAACCAAAAAAAAATTTGAAAACACGAATCGTTAATTGATGAGATTGAGAGTGTATTTAAATAAATAATTCATGACCGCTGTATTAGTTAAAACTACGAAAAAGTAAATAATCTCAAACGAAAAAGTATATACAAGTAGCAAATAATAAACATGCATTAATAAGCTTGTGCTAGCATAGCACAACAACACATTAACTGAGTAATTGGCGCAAGGAGGTAAAAAAGAAGAAGAACAAGACCTTTTAAAGCAGAGAGGAACATCGTAGCCAAAAGTCTACAAAACTGAAATGTTTCAAAGCATCACATTCGCCTTATAATTTGAAAATCATAAGTTTTGAGTTTTTTTTTCTTTTTCTTTTTAAAATATTTTTTAACCAATTTAGTTAATAATAAAATTTAAAATTTACATTAATTTTTTGTTCTTTTTTTATTTTTATTATAATAATCAAAATAAGATATGTACATTTAAATTACATGTGGTATTGTTAAATATTATTTTTTCAGTTACTTTTATTATGTTAATAAAATTGTAAATTAAAGTAAATAAAACCACAAACTCATAATAATTTCGGAATAAACAGCAATTATATTTAAAATAAAAAAAGAAGGAAAAATTAGTTTTATATAAATAAAATAAATTTAAACCATAAAAAATTAAATCAAAATAATTTAAAAATAATTTTCAGAAATTAATTTAGATTAATTAAACTAAAAAGCTAAATAATTAAATAAATTAAAATGAAATGTCTTCTATTTAATAAATAAATAAATATAATATATATATATACATAAATACTTCTAATCTCGAGTATCAAAATGCTGTCTTTAGTCTAAAACTAATACAATATTAAATAACAAAATTAAAAACTTTAATTAAATTATATAGTAATTAGAAATTATATTTGAAAAATTAAAACACAATTTTCTGTCCTTTCTATTTTACTCTAAATACAAAAATAAAAATCAACTGTATTAAAATTAAAAAATTAAATTAAATTTTTATAATTAAATTAATAATTACTTTAATTTAAACATAAAAATAAACAACATTTATCTTACATGCTACTTCTACTTCTTCTTATCTTTATTAACCTATTTATTCTTTACAATTTCTCTATTTTTTTTAAATATATTATTAAATTGTACAAACAATATAAATATACCAAATAAACATACCCAGAATAAAAAAATAATAATAAAAATCAAAAAAAAAAAAATAAGAAACACCCAAAAATGCACGAAATTAGAAATTAAAATCCCTATTTATATATAAAAATATAAAAATTATATACATATCTAGAAATAGAGCTTTCTCCAATAATATATGCTTTAATAGAAAAAGCACGTTGAATATGTATAGACAAAATAATAAATTATTTTCTCCAATTTTTATTTTTATTAATTTCTTTTAGTTTAATAAAAATAATAAAATAAATAAAACAATAAGAATATATAAATACATATATATTATATATATATATATATATATATATATATATATATATATATATATATATATATATATATAGTATATATATATATATATATATATATATATATATATATATATATATATATATATATATATATATATATATATATATATATATATATATATATATATATATATATATATATATATATATATATATATATATATATATATGTATATATATATATATATATATATATATATATATATATTTTTTTTTTTTTTTTTAATTATTATATATCCATGCGAAAGTCTTAAAAACATGAATTACCATTTAAGCTTACAAATGTTTAGAAACGCTTTCATAAATGTGTTATGCTTATAAACGTATTATGATTGGTGACGCCATGCATGATTTATAAATTAATATTTTATTAAAATAAATGTAATTATTTATTTATTTATAACTTTATGCATGTGATTGAATAAATAAATAATTAAATTAAAAATAATTTATTTAAAAACCATAATATTAATGCTAAAGAGGTGAAAATGTATAAATTTAAAAAAATTATAAATGAATAAATAAAGAATAGAAAAAAATTTTATATAATTGAACAACCAAATAAATTTAAAAACATTTTCCGCTCTTCCGCAACACAAATTTAAAATATATATTATATATTAAACAATATATTATTGAAATATATAAAAAATAATTATATTTCTCATAAATCAACAAAATAATAATATTATTTTTTACATAACCATTTTCAGGTACTTATTTCAATTGTATAATGTTTATGGTAGCCTCATCTGTTGTTTTAACAGTTGTTGTTTTAAATTATCATCATCGTACAGCTGATATTCATGAAATGCCACCATGGGTAAATAAAATTATTGATTTGAAAAACTTTATAAATTTCAAATACAATTTAATTATTATTATTTTTATTTATCTTTTTTTTTATTGATTTCTTTTTTGTTTGCCTACCCAGATAAAATCTGTATTTCTACAATGGTTGCCTTGGTTTCTACGTATGGGACGTCCGGGTAAAAAAATCACACGTAAAACAATATTACTTAGTAATCGTATGAAAGAATTGGAATTAAAAGAACGTTCCTCAAAATCATTATTAGCCAACGTATTAGATATAGATGACGATTTTCGCCATATATCAGGGATTAGCGGATCACAGACAGCAATAGGTTCTTCAGCGTAAGAATACTTATTTATTATTATACACATATTTTATATACATATACATTTAGATATTATGTATATACACATTTGGATTAGAAATGCTTAAACTAATAAAAAAATTAAAAATAGTTTTAGTAGACCCACAACGGTTGAAGAACATCAAATGTCTGGGTGCACGCATAAAGATTTACATTTAATATTAAAAGAACTGCAATTTATAACTGCACGAATGAAAAAAGCAGACGAAGAAGCGGAATTGATTAGCGATTGGAAATTTGCCGCTATGGTTGTTGATAGGTAAGTTTTATGTTTCGATATGTTCAAATTATTTTAAGAAAATACAGGATATATAGCGTACATATAATTTAATTGATAATAAAACTCCATTTCCTTCTTAACCCCTTCGGATGCGCCATGTATTCTGATTCGGTTGTAGACAAAACCAATCATTGCTAATGCCTAGCGTGTAATAAATCTTTAATCTATCAAAAAATATACCCACTTGCGTATATAGTCAGTATACTATATAGGCCAACCGGCTCCTTTACCACTTTGAACTTCATTAACATGACACCCTTCATAGTGCTTCTCTGTTGATAGAAAAATGAAATGACGAAGACCTTTTTCGATTTTGCATGATCAGACAATATCGGCTAATATGGCCAACGAGATGAATTGCGATTTGTTATTAATCCAGCCATATAATTTTGTCGAGATGACTTTCAATCTTCAATGTTCCGTTATCGCATCTCAAGTATACTTCACTTGGTTTCTAGTATACGCTTGTGAAGTTTATCCCAAATTAGAATTAAACCAACAAAAACAACGTAATATGTATAATTGTATATGTATTAGTGAGTATCGAAAATAAATGACATTTAGGCGAACATTAAATTATTTGTATATAGCTATTTATTGTACATATTTATTAAAGTATGTAAAAATTGGATATCCAAATAGTTGTAAGTGCTCAACCATATATAAAACTAAAAGTTTTAAACTAATAATCCAATCATGCCGAACCTTTTGAAAAGCGAATGGATTTCACATGGTCAAATTGAGGTTTCAGTAAATTTTCATTTTAGGATTTACTTAAAAAATTGCGTATCTTAAGATTTTCACTATTTATCACAAAAGTCATGAAAATCTTAAAATGTAAATTTACTGAAACCTCAATTTTACCATGTGAAAGCCATTAGCTTTTCAAACGGTTCGGCATGATTGTAGTGTTAGTTCAGGCCTATCGAAAAATCTTACTGAGATTTGTGATAAATATTGAACTTTTTTGAATTATCTTAAGAAAATTTTAAATTTTTGTAGATACATATATTTTTATGATAAAAGGAAGTAAATTAATTATTGAATGTTACTTTTTAAATATTTTATTATTTACCTAAATGATGACTATCTTTTATAATACACTACTATTTGACTAATACATTCACAAATATTTAGTTTTAGCAAAGAGAATAGATACAAGAGACGGATCTTTTATGCATCGCTGTTGCATATGAACGAAAAATCTCAAAATATTTCAGAGTTATTTGATGATGGCAAACGAAATAGGATAAACATATATTTTTTATTTCGTTTTCTCTTTCGAACAATAACAAAAAAAATTATTTTACTATACAAAAATAACATAAACTTTCTCTTACTATTTCATATTATAATTCCATTGTAAAATGGAATAGATATATTTTCATATAATAATATGCATGTAAATACATATTCGTTTTCGTACAATGAATATTTGTTTTCATTTTACACAATATATGTAATATGTATGTATGTGTTTTGTTAATAGTTAGTAGTGCTGTCCTGCGGACGGAAAATAAGAAGGAGCGAAAAAAACGATATAAAATAAAATTTAATACGAATGAACAAATGATTTGTTGTAAATTGTAATGCATATGTTTGTTAATGAACATCTTTCGGATTCATATTAATAAAAAAATTGTGAGATTCAATCACAAAAATTAATTTTGTACGCAAATATGTACTATCAAATAGGCTATTTTATTATCAATATCAATATAACTACAAAAGTTATTTACCACCACCATCGTTTAATTAAAACATTCATATACACTGTGATCCATAAAAGTCTATACACTAGTTATGCACAATTATATGAAAGATATATATTGACTTTTAGGGCTGAGTATATTTTGATCGTATTAAGGAATACATAAGTAGGCTATATTTGAATGTTTCTATAATATTGAAAATTTGCGGCCAAATCCCTTCATGTAAAATTTGGATTCTTCATGTAAAATTTTGAAATTTGTACCAATTTCACTGATTTCCATTTCTTCATTAGCTGCGAATGGTTGTTTGTCATATGGTAACTCATTAGCTTCATTTTCAACGATATTGCGACAATGGGAAACAAAGAACAAACCAATTGGCTACTTCGGCGATGTTCTTTATGCTACGTGGTTTAGTAGGCAATTGGAAACATGTGCTTAATTATGTGCTCATTAACAGTTCAATTAGTGTAGACGAACTTTCAAAATTAATAATTGATAATAATTGATAAAGTTATATCAAGAAATATTAAATTTAGAGGTGGTAATGTTAACCTGTGATCAGGCTACAACCAACGTGGCAGTATATAAAAAATTTTGGTGTTGGACCGGAGAAGCCATTCATACTTGTGGGTGATAAAAAAATTTTTGTACAGTATGATCCGCCTCACTTGATCAAATCTGCTAGAAATGCGCTACAAAAACATCAGTTTTTGCATTTAGAGTATGGAACGACTGATTTTAATGTGGTAAAAAAAATTTATGATCAGGAGCAAAATCAAAATGTTAAAATGCTACATAAATTAACCAAAGCCCATATGGAACCAAACAACTTCCAAAAAATGAGTGTCAAGCTGGCTGTTCAAGTGTTAAGTAATACGGTTTCCAGTGCTTTACGAACCACAATGAAAACAACACCATCGATTTTTGATAATTATTTACAGAATGTAATACCAACAGCGAAAGTTATTGAACACTTCAATAATATATTTGATTGCTTGAACTGCCGCGGATTTTCTTCAAAAAATCCTTTCGAACAGCCACAGATAAAATGAACAGTAAAACGTTTAATTATTTGCAACAAAGTTTAGACTTTTTAAAAAATTTAAAAATATTATCTAAAAGCGAAAATTATTTTAAGTTTATCAAAGGACTGGAATTAACAATATCCGCTCAATTAGCATTAATCCGTTACTTAAATTCTTTGTTTGGCATTGAGTTTATATTAACTGGAAAAACTAACCAAGATGGTTTAGAATTTTTTTTCGCAGCATTAAGAGGCAAAGGCGGGTACAACTATATGCCATCCAGTTACGAAATTGGAGTACACTACGCCAATTTCATAGTCATAAAATTTTTATTTAACTCAATTCATTCAAACTGTTTGCCGGATGATTCCGAAAATTTAAAACTGGATTGGAAACATTTTAAAGATGATTACAACTCAAGCCTCAAGTATTCAGAGACCGAAGTTACAGATTTGTCAGAAGAGATTGAGGACCTAACCCACGCTGATGAATTAACTATGAGTACAAGTGAGCTAACCACAAATGCAATTGCTTATTACGCAGGGTATTGCATTTACAAAAAAATTAGTTGTGAAAAATGTACCGAAAAACTTTTAAAATCGGATATTGAAATGAATGGAGATAATATCTTCATACATGAATAAAATTTTAAAATAAGTCAAAATTCAAATTTTGGTTCTTTGAAGGCACCATCTGACGAGATGCTTAAAGTAGCAGATTTTTTGGTAAAAATCTTTGATTCCTACTTAACTCATAAAAGCCATATTAGCAACGTGTGCGAAGAAATGAGAAAATTCAGTTTGGTTAAAATTAAATCAGTATTTCCAACATTTTTACCTGAAGAAACTGATCCATGTTTTGTTCATTTTACGAATTTATTGAATTTTTTTTTATTAGTTTTGCTTCGAAAAAATTGTAGATGGTCAGTGCCAAAGAAAAATATAAACGATAAAGCAAAATCCTGTAATACTAAAGTACCAAAAAAATTGCGAATTTTAAGTAATAAGTAATTATAATAAGAAAGAATGTAATCATTTATATTTTAATTTAAAAAAAGATAGAAATTAATAATAATAAATTCAAGAAAAAAACGACAGTTTAAAAGTTTATTTGTGTTTTCCAAATTTTACATGAAGGGATTTGGCCGCAAATTTTCAATATTATAGAAACATTCAAATATAGCCTACTTATGTATTCCTTAATACGATCAAAATATACTCAGCCCTAAAAGTCAATATATATCTTTCATATAATTGTGCATAACTAGTGTATAGACTTTTATGGATCACAGTGTATATGAATGTTTTAATTAAACGATGGTGGTGGTAAATAACTTTTGTAGTTATATTGGTATTGATAATAAAATAGCCTATTTGATAGTACATATTTGCGTACAAAATTAATTTTTGTGATTGAATCTCACAATTTATTTATTAATATGAATCCGAAAGATGTTCATTAACAAACATATGCATTACAATTTACAACAAATCATTTGTTCATTCGTATTAAATTTTATTTTATATCGTTTTTTTCGCTCCTTCTTATTTTCCGTCCGCAGGACAGCACTACTAACTATTAACAAAACACATACATACATATTACATATATTGTGTAAAATGAAAACAAAATATCAATATTCATTGTACGAAAACGAATATGTATTTACATGCATATTATTATATGAAAATATATCTATTCCATTTTACAATGGAATTATAATATGAAATAGTAAGAGAAAGTTTATGTTATTTTTGTATAGTAAAATAATTTTTTTTGTTATTGTTCGAAAGAGAAAACGAAATAAAAAATATATGTTTATCCTATTTCGTTTGCCATCATCTAATAACTCTGAAATATTTTGAGATTTTTCGTTCATATGCAACAGCGATGCATAAAAGATGCGTCTCTTGTATCTATTCTCTTTGGTTTTAGTATAAACTTCACAAAACATATATGGCGTGTGAATTGTTTGTACTAAGTTAAATCTATTTTTGATTTTTTGATTTAGTTCTAATTTAAGTCTAACTTGACTCGCATTCTAGTAGAGCAAGCATTATTCACCTTTTGAAAATACCAGAGTATGCTTCATGAAACAAACATACTTAAAGCTTAGAGCATCATCCCTCACAAGCTACATTCAGCTTTCCACACACATTAACGTGAATATGTTGTCACTTCTCCGTATTACGCAATATAGTTTGATGATGATGACGTGCTCATAATTTTTTCATTTGGAACCTGAACTGGCCAAACAAACATATGCATGTTCATCTTGTGTCATTTGAAAGACCATCAGAAATTTATTTCTTGTATATCTATGAAAAAAAATTCTCTCGTTTCACATCATCGCCATTCCGTTATATCGTAGTGCTCGCTGTGAATAATTGACATATTCGTATTGCGCCAATCGTTTCGTACCGCATTCAAGTCACACGCGGGTAGAAACATATACATTTCGTAATTTTATTATTATCGGACCCAGTAAAGAACCTCAAAAGGTTTCACCCCAAGAGCGAGAGTAAAAATTATTCACGACCTTAAACATCTTTTTACAATAAGTTTATAGAAGTTGGAATTAATAAATTGTCATGTGGAGTTAAATTAAATTTAATATCGGAACAATGAAAACTCATCTGGTAACGTTAAATTTGATTTGAAAATGTTTAACTAAAGTGAGTGTACTAACTAAACACCATTAAAAACCACTATTAACTTTTTTTTAACTAAATATTTATATTATCATCAATAAATAACATTACAAATTATTATTTATTTCAGATTTTGTTTAATTGTTTTTACATTATTTACAATAATTGCAACAGTCGCAGTACTACTTTCAGCACCGCATATTATAGTTCAGTAGAAATAAAGAAACTTAGAATAACAAATGAATTGATTTTATTTAGTTGAATATCTAGTTAATGTTATATTTTATGTTTATGATATATTATTAAATTAAAACTAAGTTTACATTACAAATATATAATTTTGAAAAAAAAATCGTAAAAGAAAAAAAGAAAAGAAATAAATAAAGAAATCAAATATAAATAAAATATTAAAGAAATTAAATAAATAAAACTGCCGCATAATAAATAATGTATGTCGAAAAGAAAACACACGAATTTTTATATATGTACTTTAAAATAAAATCAAAAAAATACACAACAAATTAACAAAACTCTAAATCTATGTACTTTTTAAGTTTTCATTTAGAAAAAATTATTGTTCCTAAATAATAATGCAATTTAGTTTAAAATTCGTTTTCAAATTAATATTGTAATTAACATTAAATAAACCAAAAAATATACGGTTGTGTCTAAAAAAACAGAATAACCTAAAAACTACTAAATTAGTGATATTCTCGTATTATGTATTACTGCCTCATCTAATTTAAATTAAATTTTTTTAAATGCAGTAAATTATGATAATAATATAGTTAAATAAAAACAAATTATGTATATGAAATGTTAATGACAATATTAATATAAATTAATTTTATGTTATTCTTCCTATTTAAACTACTTATTTAAAACTAATTTATAATTTTTACTATAAACGTTAGTTGATATTAAATATATAAAACAAAAAATACAAATAATAATAAATAATTATAATTATGAACTTAACTCATCTATATGTAGATGGACACAAATCATTAATAATATTAAAATAATATTTAAAAAAAAAAGGAATTAAAAAAATACACTAATGTTATAAAAATTAAAAAATATTAAATATTTACATATATATTAAATATATACGTAAATATTTTTTTAAATAAATAAAAAGCGCACATAAATGAATATATATAAATAACTAAAATTGATAACATTTTTATTTCTTTTTTTTTTTTTTAATTAATTTTTATTAAATCATTTAGTTTCTAATTATTGAATTTCATTTTATGATTTCGAATTAGTATATTTTACATATAATTTAATAATTATATTTTAATTTCGCCATTTTATATTGAGTTTTAGGTGAAATTAATCAATTAAAATAATAATGATAATAACATACAAAAAATGTTTATTATGATTATTATTTAACAAAAAAAAAAAAAAATATATATATATATATATATATATGTATATATATATATATAAATAAAATATTACAAGTAAATAAAACCAAAACCAAGAAAATTATCAAATTAATTCGGCTCAATAATCAAAAAATAATAATAAAATTAAACCAAATGAAACAAAGAATTTTATTAATATTTATAAGTAATCGATTTATATAAATAAAAATAAAATATTTAAAAACTAACCAATTGATTATTGTTATCTGGAGTGGATTGGCTGGGAATTTATTTTTTTTACATAACCGAAATAATTGGAATGGGATCTACAAAATATTAAAAACAGTTCAGACAAAATTATTATCTCAAAGATACTAAATAAAGGAGCTGCAGCTGGTATATAGTTCGATGCTAATCTCAGGATGCATACTGAGATGGGTACAAGTTGGCAATAGATTCTTCTAAAAACAAATTATATCACCAATTGAAAATTTTAAAAACTAAAATATCTTAAGGTTAAACGAATGAACTTTGAATTCTAAAAAAGCATATCACTTAGGCTTCACTTGTCATGTTTTAATGACCGTCTCCATAACTCGAATTCACTCGGAATGTGAACTCACTCCCACACACACACACACACACACACACACACACACACACACACACACACACACACACACACACACACACACACACACACACACACACACACACACACACATATATATATATATATATATATATATATATATATATATATATATATATATATATATATATATATATATGTATATATATATATATATATATATATATATATATATATATATATATATATATATATATATATATATATATATATTCAATATATATACGTATATATATATACAGCCATTCCACGCGAAATCAGACACCCATCCGGAGGCAAGGTGTCCAATTTTTTTTAAATTCGGGGTGATGGTAGATATAGATAAAAAAAAATATAATTTGAGTAAAAATTCGGTGGGGTCAAAATACGAGGAGTTCCGTTATAATTTGTTTTTGTCGGAAACTCAAATGTTCACATCTTTAAATTCGTGTATCTTAAGTATTCCTTGTCCGATTTTCACGTATAATAGCTCGTTGGAAAGAAAATTATACATACTTTTAAGTAACCGTTTTAAACTTTAATGTTAATGTAAAATATATCGTTTAAACTTCAGTTTCAAATAGTATTTTGCTGAAAATCGAAATGCTCAACCTTTTATTTTTATTTTTTTATTGTAAAGCACTTGACAATACCTTTCAAATAAGCCATCTTTCACGATGGAAGCTCAACGCGTTCGAGTTTTATAGAACAAAACGTCGTAATAAGTTACGGTGGAATTTAACATTTCAGTACAATTATTAATTCTAAACTACGAAATTCATTGGGTTTCTTATTTTTACAGTTTTATTCAATAAAGTTAATTTATTTACAAATTATTTTAATTTAAAATTATAAAAATTATCAGAAATGTAAAATCGCTTCGCTGTGATGTGGGTGTTACCATTGGGAACAAAGCACTGATAATCGTGAGTTTCACTGATGGCTTTTACTGAATCAAAGTTTTTTGCTAGTGATCGTGCCACCATTCTGTAACCTTTGTACAAAATCTAAAAGTAATGTTTGATTCATTTTTTGTAGCCCAATCGAAAAATTGTTGTGCTGTCGTTATTTGATCAGTGTAGGCTTTCGTGGCATTTTGTTTGAAGGCACCCCCAATTCCGTCGTGTATGTATAATTTGCATTTCTTGTATTGGTAACGCCGATGTTGAATTCTGTTCTTGGTAATGATGTTTAAGATATCGACGATATTGGTTCTGCTAAATTTAATTTTTAGGCTGCCTTGGACTGGGATCTTGTAATACGGCGTTTCTCTTAAGGCAGAGGAGCTGGTAGATGTATGTACAATTGCCTTTCCAACGAGCTATTACACGTGAAAATCGGACAAGGAATACTTAAGATACACGAATTTAAAAATGTGAACATTTGAGTTTCCGACAAAAACAAATTATAACGGAACTCCGCGTATTTTGACCCCACCGAGTTTTTACTCAAATTATATTTTTTTTTATCTATATCTACCATCTCCCCGAATTTCAAAAAAATTGGACACCTTGCCTCCGGATGGGTGTCTGATTACGCGTGGAATGGCTATATATATATATATATATATATATATATATATATATATATATATTATATATATATATATATATATATGTATATATATATATATATATGTATATATATATATATATATATATATATATATATATATGTATATATATATATATATATATATATATATATATATATAATATATATATATATATATATATATATATATATATAATTACATATTTTTAGAACCAATTCCAAACATAATTTCGAATAAAAAATAATTTTTTATATCAAAATATCGACTTCCACTTATCGTTCACAAAATACGAGCCAACCCACTCCCGATTTTAAAGTTAAACAAATAATCATAATGACTAATTGCATTAAAAAAAATCAAAAAAAAAACCTAAATACATAATAAATTATATTAATTCGCTTTTTTACTTTTTTTCTATTAAAAATCTAATTTCTACTTCTAAAAAAAACTAATATCTAAAAAATATACTTAAAAAGCAATTTACGTTAATTCTTTGTATTAATCAATTAAAAATCGAAAAAATTTCACGTTATATATTATGAACAAAAAAAACATATATGAATAAATATAAAACCAAAGTAATCTATTTAAAAAATAATCACCAAAACAAAAAAATAACGATTAGATTTAAATAAATAATGTTTTTTTAGAAATTAAAATCAAATCTAATGTATTCAAGGACACACACCTACACACAATACTATAAATATAATATATAAATTATTTTATTATATAAAACAAGTCACGCGCAAAAATGAATAATTATAATAAGTTAAAGAAATATTTAAAAAACAAAACAAAAAAATAGTGAAAAATATTTTATAAAAGCCTTTATTAAACTGGAAAATAAAATTAAAAATAATAAAACCCCAAAACAAATTAAAATTTAATTTTAAAAAAAAAGCAATACACGGTTCTGTTCTCCGATAAAATTAAAACCAAAAAAAAAACATTTTCTAAATGTGAATTTATTTAATTTCTAACTTGCTAAAATTTATTTATGTATAAAATCAAAGGAATTGTCTATTAAAAATAACTATTTAACTAAATAAATAAATATTAATATATCAAAGTGTAAGGCATTTTCTAGCCTGAATTGAATATACAAAAAAAAAGTTTTAAAGTCTATATGATTTTTTATAATCAGCAATTATTTATTAAAATATAATTTATTTGTTTACACTATATAATTTTTGTAACGTCGATTTAATACATTCTACATATAAATAAATAAATATTTAAAATTTAACTCTTAAAACTTATATCTAAAAATAAAAGGGATTTAAAAAAAACTGAACTAAAAATAAATAAATTAAATTAATATGAAAATCAAGTTAAATATAACTAAAATTAATTAAACAAAAATTAAATTAAATATTAAATTTAAAAATAGTTTTTTTAACAAGTCTGTCATCGAATTATTAATTTTTATTATAAAAAAAAAATTAAAACCAAATACATAAATAAACAAAAAAAAATTAAAAATGGAAATAATAAATAAACAGACGCTGTTTCGTCACATTGACGAATAGTTTTATAAATAAATTTTTAATATAAATGAAAAAATAAATAAATAAATAAAATTCAATAATAATTAAATTAATTATTTTTAATTAAACACTTATTTGTTTGTTTTTTTTTTAATTTATTTCGGACTGAGGCAATTTGTAATCAATTGTAATATCGTTTTATTCGATTAAGTCACAAACCGGTAACTGTTTTCCAAATACATAACTATTTTGTGTGCCATTCTTAAACGAGAAACAGCCTTGAGATCAATTTCATTCGCATTAAAATTAAACAATAATATAGAAACCAGAGATTAATTGAGATTTGTAAAATAATTAAATTTCTAACACATACAGTTGATCATTTAGTGGCATTTTAAATTTCTAAATTTGAAATAAATTATATACACACCGATTCGATTTAAATTCTCCTGGGAGTCAAAACACCGTTTTAAATATTATCTAAAGGGTCCTATACCGATTTTGTATATATTCGTCGAACATTCAAACAATTTAGTGGGGCGTAAGGCTTGGTTGGCTAACATTTGTTTTGGTTCTCAAATGTTTTTCTTAAACGATCACCTAATCGAAGTTTCCATTAAAGTGGGTACAAATATAGTATTTATTTCGAAATCACTAATTTCGTGTTTTAACACTCTTGTTGGAAGGACAATTAATCTATTTGCTATAAAATCTGAATACAAAAAAGCAATTGAGTTTCTCATCATATGACTTTAAGTTAAATTGCATTAGTAAAGATTTAATTGAATACCTTCTTTAGCGATTTATGAATATAACAGAACGAAAAAATTCTATCCCACCGCATTGAATTGTTAAAAATTATTCGACTCTAATACAATATGAAACCTTTGTGAATATTTCGTTTTATCTGTGATTACACTAAACATTAAGATAATCTTACATACTTTCTCTATATAAAAATCATTGTATCACGGCTATTATTATATTAAATATCTATTTCATTAAAAAATCTATAAAACAATCTACAGGAATATAAAATCACTCTCGAATTTTCGACAATAATTATTTTAAAAAAAATGTATTTTCCCTCAAAAACCAAAAAATTAATAAACCTTTAATTGAAAATCTATATAGATATGTGGCATTGGAAACTATATACAAATAAATATCATTCACAAATAAAAAATTTATTTACCCAATACATAGAGAGAAATTATATTTAAAAATCCTTTAATTAATTAATTATTTAATAAATTATAATTAAAAAAGCCACAAAATCACAATTACAAGGGGATATGTATATAATATAAATTTTTGTATTTATAAATAATTATCATTAAAAACAGAAAAGATTTATGTAATTCTATATATACATACTGTTAATATAGATTTATAATTAAATTAAATAATTAAATAGAGAAATAAATTATAAAAAAAAAATTTTGTGTTCGGTAAAAAAATTATTAAATAATATTTATAAAACGTTAAAGTGTATATATAGATAAATATAAATTTTAGTTGAAAATAAAATATCACACATTATATTAAATAATGCTATTAGGTGATGGAAAATGCTACGATACATCCAAATAAATCGAACCCGACAGAAAACCAGACACATTACAAAAAATAACAATATTATCCTAAATTTTTCATCACCACCACACAATTTAACATACAAAAATTTAATTATTTTTTAAACTATATATATATATATATATATATATATATATATATATATATATATATATATATATATATATATATATATATATATATATATATATATATATATATATATATATATATATATATATATATAATATATATATATATATAATATAAATATATATACATATACATATATATATATATATATATATATATATATACATATATATATTTGTTATATATAGATAAAACGAATTGTTTATTTTTGTTTATAATATTTTTAATTGATTTATTTTATATAAAAAAAAATTAAAATTTAAAAAAAAATGTTATAGTTTTTTGTTAATAATAATTTATTAATTTAATTTGATGCATAATGTCGTTAATAAATAAATTTAATATTTTATCATGTTAATTATATAGACTGACAAGAAACATATTCTTCTTAATAAATTTCGCCCCCAAATCTATGATTATCACATTCTAAAAATTAATTTAAATAATTAATACATAAATCATAAAAAAACAAAAATTATGAAAATGGGACCAGAATCTTAAAACTTAAAAATTAATTTTAACCACACAATCAGTCTATTTCTCTCACTACACGTGGCCCTAAGAATTCTCACCAATTTCAATTTTATTTTAGGTATACATATTAATTTCCCTTGGATGAATTTAAAAATCTACATATATTAATTAAAAATAAAATTAACATGATAAAAAGATAAATTAATAATGAACTCATTTAAAAATAATTCGTTAATGTAATATAAATAACTAAAAAACTAAATAAAATTATTAAATGAGTAATTTTACAACTACAATGTAGTTGTAGTTATTCGAAATTAAAATAAATTTTAAATTAAAAGAAATAATGATAAATTTAAAAAATATATATAAAATACAAAACTCCTTGAAATTATATTTATTTTTTTAAACGTATTAGAAAATATATATACTCGTATTTAAAAAAATAATAATAAAAAAACAATCCACCGTCCTAATCCATCCCACTCAAAATCTATATAAATAATTAATTATTTTAATTTTTATTTTAATAAATTTAATTTTAGTTTTTCGATTTTTCTAAAACCCAGCTAAAATATCCGTTCAAGGAGCATTAAATAAATAAATAACTAAAATGAAACGAAACATAATATAAAGACAAATCATTAATAAAGAAAAAATAATAAAATAATTAATTAAATTATAAACTAAAAAAAACTAAAAGACTAAAAACAATTAAATTTATATTACGACAATTTTCAATTCATTTTTTTTACTTTTCTTTCTTTTTTTTTATAAAGCAAAACAATTTAATTTACCAATTTTTTTGTACTCGCCTTGAATTTATAATAACATATAATTTTCCGAAATCTATTTAATTAATTAATTGTAAAATGAAAACAAAAATAATAAATTAAAATTTATTATTTTACATATCATAAATTTTAATTAAAATAAAAATAGGAAATTAAAATAATAAAAATGTATATTTAATTTTATTTTCTAAAAAGCTTGCAATTTTTTTATTCTTTTCATTTTTAATTCATTTTATTCAACTTTAATTTTCTATAATCAAACAAAATTATCATAAAAAACGAAAATTAATTATAAGTATAAATTATTATTAAAAATGAGAGCTCATATATTACCTGAACCACCCTGTTATTATTATTATGATTAAAAATTATTACTAAAATAATAAAAAAAAAATATGTATGATTTAAATTTATTGATTTTATTTATTTCGGTAATTTTAAACAAGAAACATCATCGTGATTTGTAAATATGGGTTCCAAATATTTCTTAGCAAATCTCGTATTTGTAATTTTATAATATCGCAGTTCAACAATCATTCAAAATTTTTAGGATTTAAGAATTAAATTTTGCTAGAATTTTTGTGAATGCAATCCGCTATACGAAATATTAAATAAACCAATTCGATCTCAAATGGGAAGATTTTCGTCCTATGTTTATTTTTAACATTTTTTCCATTAAATTAAAAATTGATTGCTGTTATAAAAAATAATTATTATTATTAATCGCGAACCCAACGAAAACGATGATCCCAAAATTTAATTTCAGTTAATTTAAAAATATTATTTCCGTTTATTTGCTAACTCGTTTTATAAAAATTTCTCTAAGAAATTGAAAAAAGAAATGAATTAAATAACAAAATTATTATTAAATAAACAAATTATTTAAAAAATAAAATGAATTTTTGTGATAATAAATAAAATTTAATACTTAAAATAAATAGAGAAATAAATAATAAATATAAATGAATTATTATTTATATTAAATTAAAAACAAAAAATAATTAAGTCGTGTGAATCTGAATTTAATAATAATTAAATAAAATAAAAATTACAATTAATTAAATAAAATGATTACCTAGTATAACATAAATCTAAAAAGAATGCGCGTTTTGTGAGATTAAGAGTAAATAAAAATTTAGTATAAATAAATTAAATAAAACAGACATAATTCTTACAAATATAATTAAATACATTTAAAAAATTGTTATTATTTATATTTTTAAAAAAAATTTAGTAAATACATTTTTAATTTCATTATCGAAAACCACATTTAACAACACAAACACTCACCCAACATTAAATTTTAATTAAAACAAAAATTCAAACTTTTAAAATAGGTACAGCATTTGAAATCAAGAAAACTAAAAATATTTAATATAAACAACTTATAATTATTGATTATATTAAAAAATAAAAATAATAAATAAAATTATATGTTTTTTTACGATGTTCAATATTATATATTGACCGATCGCAGAAAATTAAATTAAAAATTTAAGAGCCGTTGTGTTAATATTTTAATAATAAATACATGAGATTAATTAAGTAAATATTAAATTTAAAAATGAAAAAAATTAAAAAAACTATACTTTAAAGTAAATAAATTTAAAATAAAAAAAATTCGCAAAGAAAATAGGTATGGATAGGTTTCAGATTGTACTGACCCATATTTATTGTATTTTTGAAGAATACAAATAAATATTTTATTTATGAATGATAGCAAAAAGAAATATTTAATAATGTTCTACTTGATTATAAAAAAAAATTATTTTGTTTTTATTTCAATAATGGATTTATAAGCTGAGCTACATAATTTGAGGTAAGTAAAATCACTTACTCGACTGGGTTCAAAAGTCGCACGAAACTTCTACACGATTTATGAAGGGTCGCATTTTGCTACTCCTATAATTTGATAAACGAGTATTTGTCTCGTTAAACCCCGTTAAACTTGAATCTCTATAATTTAGGTACTAACCGATTCATAAGTATTTGGGATAGAAAAAATTTGCGGTGCCATTTCTGTTCATTTTCATATTTTTTTAATAATTTTTTTTAATTTAATTCAATTTTAAATAAGGTTTTATTTTATATAAATTTGATATAAAAATTTACAGCCGTAATAAAGATGTATTGAGTTAAATATGATGCATTAGTATTTGTGATACACCTGTTTGTTCTCGTAACTGCACATAACTGGGGGTCGATTATTTAACCATTACGAGCTACGAGTTTTTTGAAATTACGACCAAGTTTTTTTATTAACAGAACTTCAAGTCCTATATAGAAGATCGGGAATATAAAATTATATAATTAATATATAATATAACGAATATATTTTATTAAGTTCTATTTATTTAAATAAATTTCAACTTCTAACAATATTCTATGACGTTTTCTATGGTTTTATGTCAAATAATACAGGTATTAAGCTAAATACAATGCAAAATGTTTGTTTAAAATATTTCCTTTTAAAAGTTCTCTTTTTTCGAGTTCGTGTACTATGATTTTATCGAGAACATTGAAAAATAAAATTGAATGTAATTTTATGTTGATAATATTGATTTAAAATATGTATGTAGTTTAACATTAAATGTATATCATATTTATTGATAAAAATTAAATTCATTTGGATTTTACTGAAAAAACGAGAAAATTTTCATCCAGAACTATATTCGAACTCGATAATTTTTGAATAAAAAAACTCGACTATTGTGAACTACGAGTTCTCGAAACTCGTAATACGAGAGATACATAATCGACCCTTATGTCCTATAGACAGGTTTTCGATTGTTTTGCTCTTTTATTTTAATTTGAGCTCTATACTGTTATAATATTCATTAAAATTTTGTCAAAGAAGTATCGGAATACCTAATACCATAGTTAAAAATGTTTTTGGCAGAGGCCAATGTTCACGTGTGTTACAACACAATGGCATGTGACTCGTATCATTTGTTCATTTGTTTCTTTTTGACAAATGACACATGAATAGTTTCAAACTGTCATCGTGTTTTTATTTATTCAGTATTGTTTGCCACTTCATTATGGAAAGACTTAACCCGGCATAGCGTCTACAAATTGTTCAGCTGTATTACGAAAATCAGCGTTCTGTGAGGAATGTGTTTCGTGAGCTTAGACCAAGTTACGGTTCACATAATCGGCCTGTCAAAAAATTTGAATCCCAGTTTACTGTGTTGGATAATACGCGACTAAATAGACGGTTTGGTGTGGTTTATGCGCCTGTGAAATCATTTGTCCATATTTCTTCAAAAAAGAACGGCCGGAACGTACCTGTGAATAGTGCTCGTTATTGCGCATGATAACGGAATATTTGCTGCCTGAAATTGAAGCCAGACCTTGATGACATTTGTACTTATTAGAATGTACTTATTGAAATTAACCAATTAATTTCACGGTTCGGATCGTTGAATTGGCTATTCAGATCGTGTGATACCTCTATAGGCTCTTTTTTTTTTGGGGGCTATGCAAAGCCCAAAGTCTATGTGAATTTGAGGAATTGGAAGCCAACATTTCGTGTCATTCGCCAAATACCATTCGATATTTTCGAACGCGTCATCAAAAATTGGACTTTGAGAAAGGATCATCGCATTTGCGGCCATCATTTGAAAGAAGTAATTTTTAAAAAATAAATGGCAAGAAATGTTTTTTCGAATGATAATAAAGTTGCCAACGAATAAATTGAATTTTTGGAGTTTTTTTAATGTTTGCACATATCACCTCTATAGATTTCGTTATTGCGTATAAAATCACGCACATGTTGTTTGATGCTCCATATTTCTGGCATAACTGCCCGTGTATAACTTTTGCACCTTTGCACTCAGCACTCATTCCACTATACTCCAAAATTTTTCGATACATCGAAAACCTGTGGACTCTTTGAGGTAACATTGATTTGATTAATCTCGTGCAAAATTATTGCTTTTGTTGGAATTACAGTCGTGTGAACGGGCTGTATGGCCAAAACTTTACTGCTGAACCGTGTTGAAGAATTAGCGGCAAAATACGTCGTTATGAAAAATGTGCCAAAAACCTGGCTCCACAACTAAAAATTGCTGGCCAAATCATACTTTTTTTTGCAACTGTATCTAACTTGAAGTGTTTCAAAACCAATTTCATTTACGTTTCGTTATCCATCAAAACACATCCACAAAATTTTGTGAAAATTTTGTCATCAGTCTGGCACATACAACAAGTGTTGGTTATCTCAACGATTTCGCTTTTTAATAACTCCGTAGCACTCATAGCATTCCTGAACTCGAATTCGTTTTACCATGGAGTGGGTGTGTTAAATTTTATGACACGGTCATAGTTAAATTTCCCCGGATTAATTTCAATGAAGTTTATAATCTTTTTGTAATGATTTCTATCGGTTGTGCCATGTAAAGATTTCTATCGTTGTTCCGCAGAATTTTTTAATACGTCGATAGTCGAGTAAGCAGAGTCAATGCTATTGAAATCGTTGACTCGAGTTCAAGACTCGTCAGCACCAATACTTTTTTTTATTTAATTTCTGCTGTAAAATTGATTCAACACAGCATCTGTTGAAATCTACATTCAATTTCTGCAAGTATAAGAGCCATCTCTTCTGTATAACCGTAATGAAAATATACGGTACCTAATGGTCAAATAAGCATAGTCCATTCCTGTTGCTAAAATTTTCAATTTTCTCTATTGAATTGGCAAATATAACAGATTTGTATATAGCAGCAAATTAATATACGCCGGTGGTCAAGTAAGCAGAGTCGTTGCATTTAGAATTGTGAAATTGAGTTCAAGCCTAGCCAAACCGAGGGTTGAACTCAATTTCACAATTCTAAATGAATTTTTTTAATTTAATTTATTTAATTTCTCCCTTCAATTGGCAAATATAAAGGATGAGTATAGCGTCAAATTTTTATATGGAAATGGTGAGGTGGTAAAGTAAGCGGTGTCGTGGGATTTGGAATCGTGGATGTTGTGCAGTGTTCGAACCTCGATTAAAAGGGTAAGGGTAAACAAATTTAACGGGCAATCACACATTTCTCATTAAATTAAGAAAAAAATCGCTTTTTTATTTAAAAATGACCAATTTGCAATTAGATTAAAAATATATATTGAGGCTTGAACTACTCATGAGATTCTAATCCAATCACACAGCTTCTTTTACCACCGAGCCACCGCCATTCATATGATTAGTGATATTCCTATCGTTTATAGCTGCCATTTGAATAAAAAAATTGAAAATTTTAGCAACGGCAATGGACTCTGGTTATTTGAGCATCGCCGTACAATTTCATTACCGCTTTATACCCCATACCAATCTTTTATGCTTGCCAACTTTACATGGAGAATATTGAAGTTTTGAACAGCAGCTGAGTTGGATTTGAGTAATATTATTTCACGATCACCAATTTGACAGGAGAAATTAAATCAAAAAATGTTTGGCTCAATCGAGAATCGAACGTAGATCCATAAAAACCCAAACTCACTCACTTTTCTAACTAACATATGTATATATTTGGTTCTATAAAAATCAATCACTCTACTACCTCGCCCACCACCGTATATATCTTTGATGTTATGCAAATCTTTTATACTTTCCAATTGAATTGAGAAACTTGGGGAAATTTTTTAACAGAAGCTGAGTTGAACCAAAAATGTCCCAACATTAATATCGTTTGAAACTTAACTGAACTGCATAGTGCCAGGTGCAACTTTTAATGCAATGACATTCCAAGCAGTGTATTTCGAAGCAGTTAAAATTCTGACAAGCTATTCCTCCTTATGTTCTTAAAAATTATAAAACTTCCGTTCCAGTCAATGATGCTTGATGCGATTTTCTAGGCGAGCCACAATATTGACCACTGACCATACAAGTTTTAAGTTTAAGTCACTACATAACGTCCAAATAAAAAATTTCCCTATATACTCGTACAAACTGAAATTATAACAAATCGGTATAGCTGAGTTTAAGTCTCGGTTAAAACTAAAAACAAATTTAATTTAATTTCTTACAAATTAATTCAATTCAGATGAATTTTCATTTTTTATTCTGTTAAATTTTCATTTTTCTCTATTCAAATGAATCAGTAATTGAGTATGAAATTGTACGGCAGTGGCCAAGTAAGCAAAGTAGTCGGCGTTTGATTAGTGGACGTGAGTTCAAGCGGCATTCAGCTGAAGTTTTTTAATTTAATTTCATCTTACAAATTAGTTCAACTCAGCTTCTATTAAAATTTTCACATTTTACCAATTAATTGGCAAGTATAAAAGAGGGATGTAGCAGCAATGAAAATGTACTGCGATGGTCAAATAAGCATAGTCCAGAAATACTTTTGGTTATAAAAAAATCGATTAGGTCAGGTATTTTTCCTGGGTCAGTTGGCCAATATGTTGGTTTTCCAGTTGAAATGGATTCACATCCATTTTCTTTAATGGCAATCAGTAATTCTTTTAATCTAGTTGTAGTTAATCTTGAACCCCAGTGAGTATTCTTCGCATTGAAGTCATCACCTATTATGAACCTTTTTCCCAGATGCTTGAAGAACTCTGAGTATTGTTTGTTTTTAATAGAATGTCTTGGTGGACAGTACAATTCTGCCACAATAATAGGAAAATTGTTGGTTTTTATATACATGAACAAGAGTTGGTTATCTGAACGATTTGGCTTTTTAATAATTTGGTAGCACTTATAGCCTTCCTGAACTAGAATTTGTTTAACCATGGAGTAGCGGGTGTGTTAAATTTTATGGCACGGTCATAGTCAAACTTCCGCGGATTATTTTTAATGAAAATTATAACATTTTTGTCTGATTTTTTGTGAGCCGTTTTATTCCGATTTTTCTGCGAGCTGTGCTATACCGTTTCACCGTTATAAAGAGGGCCCCACTTTATATGTCGTTGTTTTGGGTTAATTTAATAATTTTGTAATGGGGTCACCCTTTAGTTTAGAACTAATTGACAAAACCACTGTAGGAGTTGTCTACATTATCAACGTTGTCTCATTAAATATGTAAGTTTTTCGTTAAATATTTGTAAAAATGTTTACCTTACGTGCTGAAAAAAGGCTGTCATGAAATGTTACCCATGGCCTCGCTCCTCCTTAAACTGCCACTGACTGTCAAATCGCTTGAAATCGTAATACTTTTGTAAATTTATCTCAATTAATTGTCACTATTTTTGGCAAGATACAATTTTTGATCTACTAACCTGTTTCAATTCTAATTTCACGTACGTTTCTTCATTCATCAAAACACAAATTTTGTCAAAACGTAATCATAAAGCAATTTCTGAACGATTTGGTTTTGCAATAACCCGGTAACTCGTTCAGCGTTCCTAAACTCGAATTCGTCTTACCATGGAATGGGATGTACTCGATTTTATGGCACGGTCATAGTCAGATGTACCCGGATTATTTTTAATTGAAGTTATAATCTTATTGTAAAGATTTTTATCACTCCGATTTTTGTGAGCTGTTTTTCTACGCTGATACCTTCTTTTTACCGTGTTATAACACTTTATATCGTTGTTTTGGACATATTTGCTGATTTTGCGATGTATAAACCTGACGCTATAGGAATTAAGGTATTAATTACAAGGTAAATATTAATCATCTTTAATAACTTTTCAATGTTACAACCGATTTTAACGGCAATGTAAACGAAAAAGATATGTCATTTGATTCCCGATTTTATTTGAAATTCTTTAGTTTAAAAACTAATTATCTAAATAAAATAGAATAAAATGTGCAATTTCAGTTTTCTATAAGAAAAAAATAACTAACTAATATGAACGCTCTTTTTTAAAATTTTAAATTAAAATGCATTGATCCTAAAAACCTTTGGTCACCTTAGTTTAAAACTAATTCACAAAATCATTCCTGAAATTACATTATCGACATTGTCTACAGGTTGTCGACACGTCGTCGTAGAAAATAATATTTGACGCGTAAACGCCCATCCCTGATTATAATACATATTAAACTATTAAAACTATTTTAAATCTATTCTGTACTGTTTGCTTCATGGTATCTGCGTACGACGTGAACAGTTCGGCTTGTATAATACATTTGGCTGGTTTTGACTGTATACAGTGTGAACAATAGAATGCACCACAACGATGACATTGGAAAAGTCAGAAGTGTGTTGTACTCTTCTGTTATTGTACACATGAGAAATCTAGTATGATTGTCTATACATAAAAAAGCGAAACGTCTTTTGTAGTCATTCGTGTTTCTCTTGTTGTCCTTAAAATACGTGTTTATAAAATTAATGTCTAATGAAATTTAATTATAAAGATGCAATAAATAAGTTACTTGAATTATCCTTGATTCTCAATGGGGATTTGAATACATATTAATTTCAATTCGGAAGAAATTAGGGCTTCTAACTTACATGTTTTATTTATTAATTGACGACACCCTTTTCTAGTTCCAAGACCGTTCAATCCAAAGATTTACGTTTGTCGCGTGTCCGCTGTGACTCTGTTTCCGTTGGTCCCGGTATGGTCTACGAGAATTACTCGTGGAATCGCTGAACATCTGCGCAGTCTGTGTTTGAAGAACATTAGATTGCATTAGAACACTAACATTAGAACACTACAAATTCCATCAAGGATCAGCTATCGCGACATAAATTTGCGAAAGCTAACATTGAAGGACTTAAAACCTTCCTAAATAATAAAAATTGGAACGAGGAAATAAGTCGATTAAATGATATTAACACTAATATTGACAATTTCTATGATACATTATTCAATCGATTCGATCAATTTGTAACTCTTACAAAAACTACATCAATCAATCATTCATCAGACATGGTACTATGATAAATTAATTAATCTGAAAAATAGAAAGGAACATGCGTATAAAAAATGAGACGAACTTATTCAGACGAAGATAAAGTAAAGTTTGTCGCAATTATGGAACAATTTTATTCTTATTATGATGATTGCTTCAAGAAATACATAATCAAAGTTCAAAATAATATTAAAGGTGACCCCAAATACTTTTGGAATTTCTTCAGCGATAAGAGGAAAATTAAGGGATATCCGGCAACTATGCATACTTGAAGTACCGAACGCCAACCGTTAATTATATTTTTTTAAATCATGTGTATTCACTGCTGATCGTATAATTTCGATCATGCACTTTTAGACGTTTCAAATTAGCGAAGCTTCGTCTTAAAACAATTATAATCGCGCCGATTACAAACTAGGACATATTTCTCATTAATTCTATTTATTTAAATTGAAAATTAAAACATTACATTCCTTACAATAGATTAATCATGATTACGATATAATGAATTTATAAAAAATCAAACAGGTCATTTAATTTAGTATCTTCCTTTTCGGTCACGAGACCGTTCCCGTGATCTTTCTTTGCGTTCATTTCCACGACTACGTGAACGGCGTCTTTCGCGCGAGCGATCTCGTCCTCGTGAACGTGGAGAACGTGATCGCGAACGCGATCGTCCCCGACGACGTGAATATAAATAACGACGTAATTCACGAGAAATTGGTTTTAAATGCATGAAATTACAGAATCCGGAACGAGTACATTCACCCATTTCATATTGCCGACAACATGCTTCTCGAAAATCGGTTACCGGCGATAATTCTGCATAAACCGGCCGGCCACCAAACCATCGATTATTCAAATCTTTGGCCGCCCGCTCAGCGTCCTCTTCGCGACGGAATTTTATATAGACATTGCCGACTAGGTGATCTCCTAGATTATCGCAAACGTTCATTTCCTCAATTTCACCGTATTTGTCTTCGCACTCGACAAAAACATCTTCAAAAAAATTATCATAATGCTCTTGCATCTCCTCATCAGAAACGTTTGCGACCACTATAAATAAAACAAAATGATTAAAAGTGAGAAGGCTCTAGCCGTATCATAACCAAACTTTTCTGTCGGCTACTTACAATGACTGCCATCCGCCGACTTGGCTGAATTTTGTGGATTCACGTATAAATTTTGTAAAAGTACTGTTTGTGAAAAGGTTGGTTTATTATGTATCCTAGAACACCGGTCACCATGTCTGCAGGCCCCAATTTTAAAATAAAATGAGCAATTTACCCTAAAAGAACAAATATTTTTTTTAATCGAATTCGCTAAAATGCAGCCGATCAAAAAATCAGACGGAATTTGTAGCACATACTTATCTTTTTCAGTCCCAAAAATAGATGCTAAATATTCTGCCATATTGGATACAATAAACTTTTGTTTTATTTACTTCAATATAAATTTATTTTATTTATTAAAAACGCTTTTATAATTTAAAGTAAGAAATTAACATCCAATGGGGGATGCCATTAAATGTCAAAATCTGCTATAAACATGTTGTATTAGGGTTGTCGTCGTTAATTTACTATTTCATGTGCACAATGAAGTGCAATACGATTAATACATATATTTTTCATGAATTTACAATTAAAAATATCATATTTTAATAAACAAACAAATTAAAATGCATTATGATTAATAACATCCATGCGATTCAATAATGAATAAATAGTTGCTATAAAAAAAGTTTGTTATGACCTCTGGTAACTCCAAATTAACATGAGTGGTAGAGAATTCTAGAGCCTTCTGACTTTTGTCGAAGAAGAACAAATATATAAAATAAACGATAGTTTTCAGTAGTTTTTGTGTTAAAAAGCAAGTTTATATTTTTTGCAATTGGTCTTAACTCTAAATATATAAAAGTATTAATAGAAAATCCTAATTATTTGTAAATACAAAAAAAAATAGGAATGGCTGAGGTAAATTTTTTGTGTAATTTCACGATTTACTAAAAGTGGGGTTATCATCCATAGAAAAATATTATAATGTCATGTATTTTCATTGCTTTTGTTTTTTACAATTTTCTTTTAATTTTGGGATCCGTTGGCACAGATCAATGAACTCAAAGAAAAAGGAAATAATGCACTAGCAGCAGGGAATTTTGATGAAGCAATCAAATTCTACTCGGATGCAATTAGTTTTGATAATTCCAACCATGTGCTATATAGTAATCGTTCGGCTGCGTATGTGAAAGCCGGCAAGTTTGAGGAAGCGTTACGTGATGCGGATCGCACAGTAGAAATTCAGCCAAATTGGGCTAAAGGTTATTCAAGAAAGGGAGCGGCACTCATCGGATTACAGAAATATCAAGAGGCACAAGATGTTCTTAAGAAAGGTATGTATTATAATCTGATTTATTTACAATGTATTCATCTTTCAGCAGTGTTTTGTTATTGTAGCTAATCCCCAATTATTATCATAAGATAGATCAGATAATTGACTTGTAAAAATTTGTAGTTGATGAACGATTTTATAATTTTATTCCTTTGTTTTTAAACACAATCCAATAAGGCCACACATAATTCTCAACTTTATATTTTAGGTTTAGAAATTGAACCCGAAAATCAAACAATCCAGCAGGTACTCCAGGAGGCAGAAATTATGAATTTAATATTCAATAAACAACAGCCTATGGATATTGATCCACAATCACCCCCTACGGCTAGTAAAACAAAACCAACTTCTCGAAAACCAGCATCCCCACCTCCAGAAAAGGATCCAGATGCAGATTTACCCGAAAACAAACGTTTAGCTAAAAAGGAAAAAGTATTAGGCAACGATTTCTATAAAAAGAAACAATTCGACGAAGCAATCGTACATTACCAAAAGGCTATCGAACATGATTCATCCGACATTACATTCTATAGTAACATTGCCGCGGTATACTTTGAACAAAAAGAATTTCTAAAATGTATTGCTGAATGCGAAAGAGGAATCGATATAGGTCGCGAAAACAGAGCTGATTTCAAATTGATAGCCAAGGCTCTAGCTCGAATTGGTAATTCGTATAAGAAACTAGAAGACTGGAAATCAGCTAAAGTTTATTTCGAAAAGTCAATGTCCGAACATCGTACACCCGAAGTGAACGCATTACTGAGCGAAATGGGCAAGAAAATTCGTGAAGAAGAACGAACGTCTTATATTGATCCAGCTAAAGCCGAAGAAGAAAAGGAGAAAGGTAACGAATTGTTTAAAAACGGTGATTTCCAAACTGCCATTAAACATTACACCGAGGCGATCAAACGTAATCCAGACGATCCGAAGTTATACAGTAATCGTGCTGCTTGTTATACAAAATTGGCCGCTTTTGATTTGGGTCTAAAAGATTGCGAGAAATGTATCGAATTGGACAGCCAATTTATAAAGGGATATATTCGAAAGGGTAAAATTTTACAAGGTATGCAACAAGGTAATAAAGCCTTATCCGCGTATCAAAAAGCCTTAGAAATTGATCCAACAAATGCGGAGGCCTTAGAAGGATACCGTGCATGTACATTAGGTTTAGGTTCGGGTAATCATTCAGAGGAAGCCATTCAAAATGCAATGACAGATCCTGAGTTGCAGGCAATCCTCAAAGATCCAGCTATGCGAATAATTTTACATCAAATGTCAACTGATCCAAAAGCTGTATTCGAGTATGTATTATCGTTTGTAATATTGTTAACTAGTTTAATAAAATTAATATCAAATTTCTTATTTTCAGGCATTTAAAGAATCCAGAAGTTGCGAATAAAATTCAAAAATTAATTGGTCACGGTATAATTCAAATCAAATAGACAAATTACGTTAAAACACAAACAAAAATAGTTGCTTAAATAAATAATACAATTTACGTTTTTTTCCTTAATTATATAAACATATATCAATTAATTAATTAATAATTATTATAATATAGTTTTTTATTTTATAAAAGAAAATTTGTATGTTTTAAAATCTCGTCATTCAAACAACATGAAGTACATTTGAAATTCAAATAAACAATAAAATTAGGTATAAGTTATTTTAATTTACTACAATAAATTGGAGACACAAAAAAAAATTTAATTCATTATACATTAAAAAGTGAAGAAATTGCATTGTATTTGTTATAAAATGTAATTTAAATTATATAAAAACGATAATAAAATGAAAAACTTTAACTTATATAATGGCGGTAAACCAAAACTAATTCTGGATTTGTATTTTAATTTGCTTGTGAATTCGATGATATTAGAAATGAAATGAAAAATTCAGCTATCAATTTGACTTAAAATTAGTTTCGATGAATAATACATTGAATCTTTAGCGCTTATGTTATACGAGAATAATGTCTTAATCTTACCACAAGTTTAACTTTAAGAGGCAAAGACCACAATATTTTATAATTCTAATATGAAAATCGACACTATGTAGTACATTAATTTGGTTTTTGATAACACAAAAACATATATTATAAATGTGCGCAATATCATTGGCCTTGTTTTTGAAAAAATTACAATGATCTCATTCTTAAATTTGATTGCAATTAACATTTGAATTTTTACATCCAAACAGAGATACATTTGTATATTTACTTAACTTACAATAATTAGAAAGCTCAAGCAAAACTATCATTAAACTGTTTTGATGAAACAAAACTATGGTTCAGTTTAGATTATTCATAAAATAATAATAAACAGTATTAAAGGCCATTACTGGCCCCTTACTGAATCAACAATCTGGCTCCAACGGTTTCGATCCTGAGCTTGGTCTTCATACTGTCTTAGACAATCTGAAGAGGCCAAGTCGTTCTCTACATCGTGGAGCCATCGTCGCCTGCAACGACCTCTGCGCCTACCATATGGTGGCTCTCCTTTCAGAGATCGCTGCACAATTCGTTCCGGATCAGCACGCAGAACGTGACCGAGCCAGCGTACTCGCTGAGATCTAACTTCATGTACAATGTCGGGGATCTTCATCAGATCTCTGATCTCGAAATTGTACAGAGCTCGGTATGTACCATCTATTTCGCGTTTAGGGCCGTAAATCACACGCATGATTCTTCTCTCAAATGTAAGGAGCCATCTCTCGTACTCATCCGTCAGCGCCCAGCTTTTACATCCAAACATAACAACGGGCCTGATCAACGCTTTGTAAAGCTTCAGCTTCACGGCACTTGATAAGTGTTTAGATTTTAGCAGTGGCCTTAGAGAATATAAAGAACGACTGCCAGCTGCCAGCCGCACTTTAATATCCTCACCCACACTGTTATCGTGAGTGATAAGAGAGCCCAAATATTTGAACCTCCTCACTCCCTCAAACGTGTGGTGGCCACTACTAAAATCTGGTGTGCCATTGTCTCTAAAACCAGAGATCAGGTATTTCGTTTTGGACTCATTGATCTGGAGTCCAACAGAAGCTGAAAACTCTACAAGCGGATCAAGTATTTCTTTCACTCCGTTGCTATTCAGTCCAATCACGCATATGTCATCTGCATATGCAAGCACTTGATTGGACTGGCGATATAAGATGTTGCGCTGAGGTGTTTCAGTTTTACGAAAGATGTACTCCAACATGAGATTAAAGAGTATCGGGGACAGAGCATCTCCCTGCCGAACACCCGAGTTAACTGCAAAAATTGTCGATAGCCTGTTCTCAACTTTAACACAGCATTGAGACTGCGTCACTGTCATCCTACACAGTCGTACCAATTTTGTTGGCATTCCTAGGTATTCTAGGGCAGACCACAAACTCTCTCGATTGATCGAGTCGTAGGCCTGCCGGAAATCCAGGAAAACCTGATGTACGGAGATGGATGTCTCATAATATTTAGATAGAATCATCCGCAGCGAAAAGACCTGATCAGTGACTGATCGATTCGGACGAAATCCTCCCTGATAGTCACCAACCAAGCCCTCCGCCAGAGGAGTGATTCTATCCAATACAATGTATGACAGTAACTTGTATGCTGTGCAAAGGAGAGCTATACCGCGATAATTCTCACACTTCAAGCGGTCTCCCTTCTTGAAGATGGGGCATATCGCGGCCACTTTCCATTCATCAGGCATAACTTCGGTTCGCCATACTAATCGAATAAGGTCGAAAAGACAGTTCCACAAAGTATCCCCTCCGAATATCAAGAGCTCCGAATTAATGCAGTCCACTCCAGGTGAGCGGTTTCGTTTCATTCTCTGCATGGCCTTAGTGAATTCCTCATGGGATGGCTCCTCAGTGCAAATCTCCGCAGACTGTTTTAGAGGTGGCTCAACAACAGTCTGTGACGCATGATGAACATCAAGCAGCTCAATAAAGTGTCCACTCCATGCGTCAAGTACTGCGTCGATGTTGACACAGAGGTTTCCATCCCGGTCCCGAATGGCGGTTGACTAAGGCCTGAAAGTATGGTGCAATCCAGTAATTCCTTTAAAGAAATTACGTGAACTACGCTCATTGCTGAGTTGTTGTACTTTCAGAACCTCGGCCTTCCACCATTCTCGCTTCTTCCGTCTACAAATCCGCTTAGCTGCCCTTCTTGCAAGAGCTGCCTTGTTTTTCCTTGCGATTGTGAGACGTTGTTGCACTTCATTATGGGCTATATTTTGTTGCTCAACTGCAAGACGACACTCGTCATCAAACCAATCATTCTTGGGTCTGACTTTCACTATACCTAAAGTCTGTTGAGCAGCACTGACAACCGAAGTTTTCAGTACCTCCCAGACAGAGTTCACGCAGTCAGACTGGTAATTAGCTCCCTCAATGTTGTCGCTGACAAGATCCTGATATCGTTTCTTTTGATCTTCATTTATCAGCTAGACCTTCACAGTCGAAACGTTCCATCCGTTTATATAAGTATATAATACAGTATATAATATTATGTTATAATATCGAATATTATATATATATATCGAATATCCATTTTTAAGAAATATGTTGAAAATGCACATTAGTACTCTACACTGCATATCATACCGGTTTTCCATCGTCAATAGCATAATAGTATTATACTATCATTCATAGTCGGGTTTCCATCATATAGTGTGAAGTAAGCTGTATAATTATGTTTGAATATTGAAATTTGTCTTTTAATGTTTTATACAAATTTCATTACAATAATCAAATCATAATAACTATGTATGTAAATCAAAAACGTATAATTATATCAAAATACAACAAAAAAACTTCGAACGAATGGAAATTGTAATAAAAAAAGTACACTGTCATGAAATATATTGTTAAAAATATAATTTGATACCCTACTTTATTTTTGATAGCTAGTATACAGAAATATTATAATAAAGTATTATACATACTACCAACTTCGCGTTTCCATCGTCGTAGTATAATAGTATAATACTATTAAACTATTATACTATCACGATGGAAACCCGGTATCAATTTCATATGCATAATAGGAATGTATATCATAAAAGTCATACCGCTTCAGTACCAAAGAAATTGCCGTTATTTTAACACGTTCGTTGCACGCATTTCGGCTGGGTCCCACTGTTACTCATTGTGTTTGTAATAGGATATTTTATTTTCAACATCCAGTCCAAAACTCGAATGAAGCTAGCAACAATTATGAACTTAACGAAAAATAACGTAAAGTTCAGTGGTCGTGCAGCGGAACAAAGAAAAAAGTACTAATGAAGTTGTAATAAAATACGTGTGTGTCGTGACAAGAGAATCGATTTTTTTATTTTTGGTCTAGTTAAAATTTTTTTCTGTTTTTATTTTATTTTATAATTTTCATTTTAAATTACGATCTAACCGATATAATTAAAAATAATAAAGTGTATTTTGTATATAAACCATATAAATAAAAATGACAACAATGTAGTTGGTTAAGAATACCAATCAATCGAACGACAAAGGCAGGATTTGAGAAAGTTCATTTTTTGCCAGAAATATTTGGTCCCCAATGTGGGGCCTAATATTTGTGAATTCCAATCTAACTGAAAGACAATATTTAAATTTAATAAATCAATTATTTATTATTCATAACACTGTGTTGCATAGAGGGTTCGAACCGTTGTGTTTGAAGCTCTCGTGAACGTTTTGGATGGAACTATGAACCAGGATTCCTTATCGTTTACTTTAACGCAGATTAGTTATTTGGTTTCTACATTGAATAAAAGGAATTTTGCACAACAAAGTCGATTCATATCGCAGGTAAATTAATTGAGAAATTTAATCAAAATAATTTTTTTCGTCTATGATAAATAATTATGGCGCGGCCATCTTTATTTTAAAAATGTCCCGTGAATAATGTTTTCAAATTTTTCTTTCATTTTTTTTTGTTTTATTTCTATTCGCTTTCGTGATTTGCAAGTTAGTTGTGTTTGTGTGAGTGTCGTCGAGTTTGTAACAAGGTGTTTGATTTCTCCGCCATATTGAAATGTTTGCTTTATAACAAATTTTTTTGTGATTTTCGGAATTAAATTTAATTGAAATAATTCATTTTCTGCAATTTTAATTTAATAAATAGTTATATTGTTTTCAAAACTAGTAAATTTATTTTAAATGTTTTAATAGTGTAATAATTTTCATAGATAATGGAACTGAAAACTACAGGTGAATATTGGTGTTAGAAAAAAGAAAAATTCAATCTTCCGTTTCCAGATTAGTTTTCTTTTTTTTATGGTGCTCTCACAGCAAGAAAAGTTTATTGGAAATTTTCTTCATTCTGGACTTTTCCAATCAGTTTTAATTTAAAAATAAGTTTTTATCAATTTTTCGGTTCACTCTTGTGGATAAGTAGAACATTTAGACATACCTGGTTCACGGTACATTTTATCTTTTTTAAATGGGCATTTGTCATTAGCCCATTAGCTCTGTTGTTTTTCAAACGTTATTCCAGTTTCATCCATTCTATTTGAAAAATTAAATTAGTTGATCTACATAAATATTCAGTGTAGGAGCAGTGGTAAGTTCTGTTGCCTAAAATTACCATTAAATAGGTTAACATTTTGTTTATTGCTTAAGAATCGTATTTTCTTTTCGATTAGAATAGGCATTAGTTCTTTAGGACAAAAAACCATAGCCCCCAATATTAAGGTTTGTGGGTACCATATGGAAGATATTCCCGGGTTTTTGTATTCTTTATTTTTCGGAGACTGAATGTGCTCAGTAAGAACTATTTGTTTTTTTCGATCCGAATTCATGATGCAGGCAACATCTGAGTTTAAATGTTGAAATACGTATTTCTAAAGAAATGAAAATAATTTAACTTCCTTTATGGATTCGGATCGAAAAAACATTAGAATTATTCGCATGAGAGCACCTTGAGGTAATGGAT